>LPNX010008629.1:340713-409281 GCA_001517045.1 Pseudotsuga menziesii | reverse complement strand
CCAAAACCTAGATGTGTTAGAAGCAATCTCAAATAAAGCCAACTAACTCTGTCATAGGCCTTAGAAAGATCAATTTTGAGTACTGCCCCCTTCATCCTTCTAGTTTTTAAACTGTGTAGTCCTTCCTGAGCCACCCCTATTGCCTCGTGAATCTGCCGACCTTCAAGAAAGCCAAACTATTCAGCAGAGATGTGTTCTGAAAGAATAACCTTCAGTCTTAAAGCAATAACTTTTGAGATAATCTTATACACACAGTTGCATAAGGAGATGGGCCTAAAATCAGAGATAGAGCTAGCATTGTCGGCCTTTGGGATGAGGGCTATGAAAGTAGAATTGAAACTAGCCGGGATCAGCCCTGACGACCTCGAGTCTTCAATTACCTGCAACAGATCCATCCCCAGAATATCAAAGAGAGCCAGAAAGAAATCAATCGTCCATCCATCTGGACCAGGACTTTTATCTTTCTGAAAACTGCCCATGACCACTTTAAGTTCTTCTACCGTAACCACCTTCATCAAATCCCTATTGCCTGCCTCATCCACGAAACGAGGGAACATCTGAGCCAGCTTAATAACCTCTTCAATTGAGGCCTGAAGGGGTGCTTTGAACAATTGTTGAAAATGATTCACCCCACATCTGGCCTTATCTTCAAAAGAAACATGAGAAATACCCTCCTCATCCTGCAAGCTCCAAATGGTATTAGCCACCTTTCTCCCTCTGGCATAGGCATGAAAAAATTTGGTGTTATCATCTCCACTTTCCAACCAAATCGCTCTGCTTTTAAGTCTCCAAGCTTCCTCTTTTTCCAACAAAAGTGTAGTTCGTCTGGCCTCTAACTTTGACAAATCTTCTTTAGTCTCATGTGATAAAAAACCACCACCTTCTCCATCATAGATCAAAAGGAGCTCTGCTTCAATAGACTTCAGTTCGGCCTCATCTCTATTTCTCTTTGCAACTGCCCAATCCTTGATAAACACCTTAAGACGTTTAATATTGTCTGCAATCTGTAAGGCATCCGATCTGTCAGTTACCCTCCCAATAGGGTTCCAATGTGAAAGGAAGAGATTTTTGAAGGTCTCATCCTGAAGCCAACTTTTATTGAATTTTAACGAGCTCGGAGGATTAATGGGCCCCTTTTTAATTTCAAAGAAGATAGGGAAGTGATCAGACTGTCCCCCACTGCCCACCCATTGTCTTACCAAGAAAAAATTGTCCACCATTTGTTCTGAAATCAAGAAACGATCAAGTCTTTTTGCCACCCTAGCATCCCCACAATGATTATTTCGCCAAGTCGGTTTCAATTTAATAGGCTCAATATCCAGCAAGCCCTTCTCCATCAGTTTCTACACAAAAAACCCTGCCAAAGAATCCACCTGAGCATGAGGACCCCAAACCTCATTATGACCCAATGAGAAATTAAAATCTCCACCCATTACAACCGAATCACCGCTTACCAGAGGGTTTTGAAGCAAAGAGTCCCAAAGGGGAGCTCTATTAAGATAAGGTCCATAGACATTAATTACTGAAAGAGAAAGCCCCAAATCTGCAGAAAAAACCTCAACTCCCAGCACCTCCTCTGAGCCCCAGGAGTTAATCATCTTCACACAATTGTTTCTCCAGCCCACTGCCAAACCCCCTGAGCGTCCTTTTGCATCTAAGGTTACAAAAGACCACCCAGGTATCCAACTCTCCAACCTCTCTTGAATCACCTCACCAATTCCTAAAGTCTCTTGCAACATAATTACATCCGGGTGTTCAAGAGAAAGCACCCTGATGAAGGCTGATTTCTTGCCAGGCCCAGCTAGCCCCCGACAATTGAAAGACAAAAGCTTCATAAGCAACCTTTCTTCAAGGCCATCTCTGCTCTAAGGGCCTTTTCAATCGAAACTTGTTTACCTCCCAGGAGATCCTCCTTGGCTCTGGACTGGGCTTTGAAAAGATTTGACTTCCTACCTCGCCCTCGTTTCCCAGATTTAGAAGTTTTACCCAGCCCAGGGACAGATTTTTGGCATGATCTTAAGAAATAACCCGACTCCATAAACTCTTGAGGGGAAGGTGACTCCTCCGGACAGGGATCGGATTCAGGTTCCACAACAACAATAGGGGGAGCGGCCAAAGTTAAGGGTTGAACTGGATCAATATCGGAAATGTCAACAACAGTTTGAGAACCCAATCCCGTGACAACCCCAGCTGACACAAAGGGCAAAGAGGGACCATGCGGCCCCGAAAGAGAAAGCTTCCTCAACCCATCAATCCAATCAAAACCAAGGAAGGAGACATTATCTAAGTACAAATTTACATTAGATAACAGAGGTAAGGCAGGGTTACCTGAATCAGTGTGATCCCCGATAGCTGAATCTTCCACCAGCGCTGAAGCCTGAACTGGCGGAACAAGTGTCCCTTCATCCTCCCCGGGATCCGAAAAAAACAAATCATCAGAAATCGGATCGCTGACTAGATCTTCCACAGAGGACGGAACCGAACCAAAAGAAACAGGAGGCTTCTCAGAGGGTCTCTCCCGCGCCACCCATTCACTTTTCCTTCTAGTACCAAAATGAGGACGCACCTGCAACTTGCATGACGACGCCGGATGGCCATAGATATGGCATCTTCGACACCGAAAAGGAACATTCTCGTAATCCAAAACCTGTGGGATGGGCACCGGCCCTCATTCCAAAATAATAGATTCTGCCAATCCCTCCTGAATATTAATATTCACCAGAATTCGAGCAACCTTTTTCTCCTTAGACTCAAGAAAAGAAAGGTCCACCTCCAGAAATGTTCCGAGAATGTCGCCAATCCTCTGGAAATGGTACAAATCCAAGAAGTGAAGGGGCAACGCAGGTAAACGCACCCAGATAGGAATTACATCCACCCTCTCTTTGCAAGCATCAAACAGAGGATTCCATGGCTTCAAGAGAACAGGAGATTGGTCAATATGCCAGCTTTTGGTTTGTATCCAGCTGAAATCCGCCTCCCTCTCCAGGTTGATGGAAAACCAACCTCTGTTCAACATTTCAACCTCCGGAACGTATCCAAACAGATTTCCCCATGAATCCGCAGCCCAATCCTGTAGAGTCTTTTTAGCAAAATTGCGCCCCATAACCCGCCCAACCAAAGTACACTTCGCCATCTTCAGCACATTAGCCCAAGCTAGATCTTCGCCAACAGCATAGTTCCTCACCAACTTTTTCTTGACCCAGTTCTTTCGACGACTCTTAGAAGAGCCGTGAACCCCAGCCTGTCTTCCCACAAACTCACCCGGGGCCCCAAGACAATCAGCAGCGAAAACCCTATTGGGAGAGACGCACCCACGATGCTCAGCAACATCCAACGGCACTTTCCATTCCTCCTCCGAGGTTTCAGCACTTGTAACCTGCCCCTGCCAATCCTGTCCACCATTCCCACCTAGAGGCACCTGTACACAACCCACTTCATCCACAAGACCACCCTGAAAAACTGGTGGCGAAAGCCCAATTAACATAGAATCCCCAGCATCCGGACAAACCAAGGGACCCAACAAACCCTCAGACCATTGTTGAAGAGGATCCACTAGAAATTCTACCGAAACATGGTCCACCGACGGAGAAACAAAAAACTCAGATGGTGAAAACACAGCTACCAGCCCCAAAGGCTTATTGCAATCCGTAACCACGCCATCCAGACCCGGCCTAGGGAAATCCGCCATAAAATCCAAAGACCCAGCACCTGACACCTCCCAGATGTCAGTGCCCTCCAACCTGTCACTGGAATAATCCACCGCGTCCAATTCCTCCATAACTGCTGGACCGTGACAGCCAATTTACCCTTACAAAACTTCTACAAACCGTGAAGAAACCCTACTATCAAATCGTGGAAAAGCAACAATAAAAAACCCACAAACCAGGGCATTAACAAACCGCGGTCCAGGTCAGCGACCAAATCCTCGCTACCAGCCTAAGTCTTGTTCATCACAATGATTCAATCAAGATCTTCCAGGTTTCCAAGAAACTCCATCGCCGATTAGCTCATCGCCAGGGTTTCACAACTCATCACACTGGTGTGCTGTTATATATACAAAACTGTATATTTTTCAAAAAAAATTGACGGGAGTTGTTGCATTTCAATGTACATTTCATATGTCAAGCTTCTAATGGAAAATCAATATATAAATCAACACATTTAATGCATGACCAAAGTATGATCAGTATACCACAAATATAGAGAAATAACTCAAAATTGATGAAACAAATTTAATAAGTAACCATAGAACATAACATGAGTAATAGTGTTATTTTATTCAATTGCAAAACATTACAATCTTTCCAAAACTACAAACGTATCGAAATTGCGCACACCCTATGTTCTGATTTTCGATTCCTCAATTTCCCATTTCCGACATTTCGCATTCCGCAAATCCTATGTCATTGGATCTTTAAATAATTTTCATATACCCAAATCAAGATATTCACGTATATTACATCTTTAAACTTTAGGTTTATTAAAATAAATAATATATTTAAATATATTAGATCTTTAAACTTCATTTTTTTTTGGTAAGTCTACATTGCTATTAATCAACTATACAAAAAAATACAGAATATCGAGAATTCTAGTCAAGTCAAAACAATGGTCTAACAACCACCCCAATCCTTCAAAAGTAGAAAACTCTACAGTTGTAATGTAAAGAGCATAAAAAACATACAGAAAATGGAGCCTGCTGCCTAAGTAAAATTAAAAAAAAATTACAGAGATATTCAAAAGAGCCACAATAATCCATGTGATATATGGGGGGCTATGTACAAAATTACTATGAAGGAATTTTTATGAAGAGACCTTGAAAACTAAAAACCAACATAAACTTAGAAGTAAACAAAAGCAAGCGAAATAGACAAAAATGAAATAGGAACAAGCTCATGGGTTAGCACCGCTGATAGTGACAGTCGGGTCCTGCGTGTCCTGCATTTCCTCGACAATAGGACAAGGCCCAAAGAGTTCCTCGTCTGAAGATGGTAGATTGGGATTCAATGGTAGGACAACCGCTTTCCCCACAGAAGCATCAGATTCACAAGCTCGTTTCGAAAGCTGGCTAATTGTAGTCAGAATCGGAACATGCATTGTAGATGCAGCAGGCATGGTAGGGTCGACATTCATTGAACCAGATGGAGCCATAGAGACATTGTCGCTACCTCCATCACCCAAGGAGTCAAGTCCCAGGGCTATTTTTTTCCAGATGGCCATGACATTTCTGTGAGTGATGACCATATCTAATTCCACCATTTTGGTCGTAGCCTGTGAAATTTCCAACTTAGTATGGTTCCATTTGGCTAGTATTTCCTCCATGAGGGTGCCAATCATGTTTTTGACGATCCAATAGTGGTCGGGGCTGCCACCATCAATATCACGAGCAAGGTTCTCATTTACCATCCTGGTTTCGCAGTCATCTATTATGGATTGAACTTGCAGAGAAATCTCATTGTTATAACCATCTGCCTTTGTCACGCGCACCCCTTGTTGTGCATGACCGCAATCACTCGCAATACGATGAGACGTGCCACGCTTCTTGGACATAGTATGATGGTTCAGATGCAGAACAAAACTCAACAAAGGCAGACATGATGGTTTTTGCAACAAAATTTGGGAAGAACAAAAGTGCCCCAAGATCTGAGCAGTTAGACAAGAAATAGCTCAACAAAATGAGGGAGAAAGGTTCATGACCACGCTAAAACCAGCAAGAGGCACGTTAGCCATTAATGGGGAGAAAATATTGTTGTACCACTTCCAGTCCCTGACCAAGCGAAATTGCACTGTAACCAAATAACGAAATGATCGTCCGGTCAAATCGTGCCTTAGCTAAGTACTGACGGTGTCCTCCATTGAAGTCGATACGTGCTAACAGAGCTTCGTTGACAGGGACTAATTAATGTCGTCTCATATGAAATGGAAGGGGACAAAGAGGATTAGTTGTACCAGCCATCGCGCGCATACATTTTTTTTTATAAATTTGGCAGAGAAAGAAGTTACGTAGAAATAATACGAACAAATAGAATAAAATCCTATTTCATAACGTTTATTTAACCGATCAACTCCATGTCGCATTCTTAGGTCCTTGCTAAATCACGGGATATAATAACCAAAAAAAATTAATCATGACCGTGTTGTATCTAAACTCACCAATGGAACCTGCTATAGCAATGGAGACGCCACTCTTTATGATGGACGTGACTACCGAATCAACTGTAATCCCAACATTAAAACTCAACTGATGACCAACTTGGCCAGCCTCGACAACAAGACCCGCTTCATTAATGCATAATGAGTAGAGGATAGGTGGCAATGTGATGGGATTACTACAATGTGGTTCTGCCACAATATCCCTTTTCGTTCCATCTTTGCCAATTTGACTCTCATCATCCGCATCCGGGGTTAAAATTCATATTTATTAATAGAAATATTTTTTATTATTCAATCTATAAACTTCATATACCATGCTCAAGAAAAAAATAAATCCAATACAATTACAAAAAATTGTTTCTTAGAAATTCACTGTATAAATTAAAAATTATTATTCTTTAAAATGATTAAATTTTAAATGACTTTTTAACTCATTCTCTAAATAAAATAAAATCATATAATTTCCAATATATATAAACAAATTAAAAACAAATTATATATATTATGAATATTTTTTATTTTATAATATTTAATTCCGATTTCCAAAACATGATACCCGATTTCCGAAATCGGGTATCGAGAACTGGAAATTCCATTTTTTGTTAGGGTTATTTGTTGTA
This sequence comes from Pseudotsuga menziesii, assembly GCA_001517045.1. NCBI lineage: Eukaryota > Viridiplantae > Streptophyta > Pinopsida > Pinales > Pinaceae > Pseudotsuga > Pseudotsuga menziesii. The sequence goes on along the minus strand of LPNX010008629.1, from coordinate 402,508 downwards.
TCAGTGATTTCCAATTCCCGATAATTCGAATATCAGAAACCGCATACTCAGGTTTTTGTTGAAATAATTTGCTGGCTTCCCGATTCGGATTCGCGATATTTTCGATATCGAAAACCGAGACATTTCGACATGTGTAAGGTTAACTGAAAAGGTTAACATACAATTTCGGTAATCCAAAATGTCGGAAATCGGAAATAATTGTTATTATTCAATCTATAAACTTCATATACCATGCTCAAGAAAAATATAAATCCAATACAATTACAAAAAATTGTTTCTTAGAAATTTACTGTATAAATTAAAAATTATTATTCTTTAAAATGATTAAATTTTAAATGACTTTTTAACTCATTTCTCTAAATAAAATAAAATCATATAATTTACAATATATATAAACAAATTAAAAACACATTATATATATTATGAATATTTTTATTTTATAATATTTTTATTTATTTCCGAAACACGATATGCAATTTCTGAAATCGGGTATCCAGAACCGGAAATTCTAGTTTTTGTTAGAGTTATTTGAGCTATCCGTGATTTTCGATTCCCGATAATTCGGATATCGGAAACCATATACTCTGGTTTTTGTTGAAATAATTTGTTGGCTTTCCGATTCCGATTTATGAAATTTCGGATATCGGAAACCGAGACATTCTGACACGTGTAAGGTTAACTGAAAAAGATAAACATACAATTCTGGAATCCGAAATGTTAGAAATCAGAAATCGACGAATAGGAAATCGGACCATAGGGTATTCCTTATTGGAAAACATACGATTTATGGAATCTGAAATATCAGATTCCAGATTTTTTATTTCTTTCTTGCCGACTTCCGCTTTTTCGCTTTAAATAAACTGAAAAAGATTGAAAAATAACTGACTACTCACTACCTATATAAGGACACTTAAACACAATGAGTAATGATTTCAAGATAGAACTATTGTAGGATATAACAGATGAAATAAAACAACCAATTAATGCGCAAACATGCAATCAAGATTACTTCTTTCAACTTACTTTAGAGCAACTTAACAAATAAAATTGCAAAGAACAATATCCAAAGTGTTAAAGACACACAAATTGCAAGTACAAGGGAGACCAAATAACTTCATTGTCTATCTATCTTTAAACAAGATTACAAACTTACGAGAAAACAAAATATTCCCAAAACATGGAACTACCTAATCAAATAGTTTATAGGTTTTCCCAAGGGTGGAACGCCACTTGGCAAATAGATCCATAATGTCATCGACTTTTTGAAAATGAGCATTCCTCAGCTGAATTTCGGTCTTGCAAATTTGGGAGGAAATCTCCTGCTCTCTCATTTTCTTCCATTCTTTGATGACCAACTTGTTAGATTTTTAACATTAAGCTAGAATTATATTAGGATCTTTAACTGAGAGAATAACAAGCACAACAATCAAACACAAGAGACAATGAACACAATGTTTTTCCTCAGGGAAACCATAAATGGAGAAAACCCCACAACTTCCTCAGAGATAGAATCAACACCAAAAGTAAAACCCCAAAACAGTAAGATGATCTCCCGACAGCAGTAGCCTCTTTCTTCCTAGCCCCAGTAGCTTCTTCTTCCTCAACTATGCGCTACAACTGAGTGTGAGTGAGTGTGTGATAAATAGAGAGACTCACTCTCTATTTATACTAATTCCCGACTTGATAATAACCTACTAGGGCCAACTTCTCTAGGAGAGTCTAATAACCCTAGTGCCCCAGAACTGTGGGGACTTTAACCCTTGACTAATAGGAGGGTTACCCACAATGACTTCACATGACTTGTTTGCATTATAGAACCTCCCGATAGGAACATTGAGTCATGACATGACTCAAATACATTATAGATACATCCCAGAATAAACATCGGGGTACAATACATAAGAAATACAAGTGAATACATTCCAAAGTTACGATTACATCAACACAACTGTATGCGAGCTATCAAAGCATGGGGAGCTTTGATCCATTTCTCGATTTCTTGCATCGTCAGCTAACTGATTTGTTGGATAAACTCTTTGGAATCATCAAAATACTTTTCCACTTGTTCCAAATGAAGTATAGGCGAAGCTGCCTCATTGATAAGATCCAGAACAGGAAAACTCAAATAGGTTAGCAAATTCTTTGAATCTGACCACCTTGATTCACAACCATTTTTCTTACATTGATTAAAGCTTCACCTAAATCGCAGATACCCTCCTATGTCTCAATGGCAACTTCAGTTGTTTTGAACTGTATCTTGTCTAAGATTGGAAAGCCATCAAGTCTTTCCTTAATATGCTTCTGCCAACTTGTTACTTGCTCTAAAGCAGTGGATTCTTTTCTCATCTGATGATGGTGATCCAAAACGGTTTCAGAATGCTTGCTAAACTTGTCATACAACCCTTTTTCTCATCAAAACAAGTATATAAATCTATCACAGCCTGTTGGAACTCTTGGTGTACTTTACTGAGTACTTGTTTGAAATCCTCAGGTGTCACATCCAGAAAAGACGAGGATTTTGACGCTAGATGAGCATCTTTCAGTTGTTGATTGATGAGAGCAATTTGCTCTACTTGTTGTTGATTCAGAACGTCTACATTCTCAAGCTGGTGCTTGAGTTGTTCAACTTTGTTTTTCCATTACTGCACTATGTCTTCATGTTCTCGTTTAAACTGGTCAATTTCTTGTTCATGCCTCTTTTCTGCTTCTGCTAAGTCCTATTTGGCCTTCTACAACTCCTTCTCTTTTTCACCAAGAGCCAAACTTAATTGTGAAACTTAGTTAAAATTAGCTCTAGCGAAAAATCCCATGGCAGTTCTTGTGTCCACTGCCCCTTACTGAATATCACTTGTGTATGCCTTCCAAATGACCTTACCAAGGGTAGGCACATGTTTTCCTGAGCCTTCTCTGGCTTTCTTGGCTCCCCTTTTAACCACAACTTTATCATTTTTACTCCAATAATATTTTCCCATGGATACCACTGTATCTTCTCCAAAATCTGCCATCACTTCTGATGATGAAATGGTTTGGTGGTGGATGGTAACCAGGGAATCAATTTGGCTTTGGTTTAAAGGAATGTCTATGCTAAGGGGGGCAATATCCATAGGACTACAAGCAGAGGTAAAGGTGAGTGATATAAAATAATCAGACTTAGGCAAATCTTCCTTTTGAGAAAGATTCATAGAGGCAGAAGGAATGTCCTCCTAAAACAGCTGGGGAATTAGGGATGTAGGAGAAGTATCAATAGGTGAATTAATTGAAAAGGTGGGGATGTTATTAGTAGCTCCCATTATTGATGACAAATTTACCTCGAAAAAAAGAATGTTGGGAAGATGATGAACCTAACATACTGGGAAAGCTTTGCATATTGGGCATGGGTGACAGAAGGGTAGTTATTAAAGCCTTAGGGTCTTGTTCCGCATCCGTATCATAAATCTCAATTTGAGTTGAAGATAAAGAGATTGCCTTCTGTACAGAAGCGTCTTGGACAAGTGTCTGCTCTTTCTTGCCAAATGAGATCGAAGGCATGAGCTTTTCTTTTGTGGGTGCTTCTACCAGTTGAGCCTGTTCAGAATCTGCTTCAATCTTCTATCTTTTAGTCTGAACTTCAGTTATCTCTGCCTCAATTTCAAAATTTGTTTTGAGTTATGCCCCTTTTTGCAGTGTATCTTCCATTGTGGTAATAGAGGGGTTGGATGAGCCTTCAAAACACCTTTGTCTTTGTTCTTGGGTTGAGCAACAAGAGGAGCAACATAACTTGCTGCATGTTCTCTCGCTTCTTGTTCTGTCTTCTCCTTTTCAAGGTCTTGTTTTATTTTTAGTTTATATCCTCTTTCTCGAAGAGTTCTTGTCTTAAGATCGTTTTGATACTAGTACAGATGGGACTTGATCTATGGATCGGTAATTTTACCGATTGCCTCCTGAAAATTGGTAGCTCCTCGGAACATGGAATCATTAGGATCGTTTTCATGAACGTATTGAAATTTCACGTGTTCATGAGCAAAGAGATTAGCCAAATATGCCACTGGGTCATGCATTCTTTTGTATGCCTCCCCTAAGTTCATAACATAAATCTCCTTTTTCACCAAAGACGTATGAGCAGGACTCTGTAGCGTAAGGTTGCCAAGATTCATAGGAAATTTCGGCCAGCGCTTCTTCTTATGTTTGGTCGACTTGGGTAAAACCCCATCAATGACAGTCTGATAGGAGAATTCTTGAAGCACCATTCGGTATGGAACTATTATGGGAAGCAAGTGGACTATATTACTGGCCCAAATCCTTATGTAAGAGAAATATTCTTTTACATACCAGTCACTAAACATTGAAATGAGTTCCCTAGCACTCTTAGAGAATGCAAGAGCATCAGCTTTGAAAATTTTCAAGTACATTGACCCAAGAAATAGGTCACAGAGTTCATAAACACGAGGGATGAAATTATCATCCCACATATCAGCGCAATATATATGAATTGGTGGAGATTTGTCGGTCCAATTCCAATTTAGGACTAGGAAAGAGGTAGACGCATAGAATGCATCCATTATGAACCTTGACATGTAGAAAGATGATTTATGGTCGTCGAGGGTTTTCTCATATTTTTCAATTTCCTCCCGCAAATTGTACGACAAAATTTGTGCCCAGTTGAAGGAATCACCTATAAGCAGGATATGGTTCACCCTAGGGACCCATTGCGCATTGAATGAGGAACAATTCGGTAAACCATATAACCTGCAAAACATGGAGGCCAACAACGAAAAGGGTTCTCTGAACCAAGAAACTGGATATGCTGGAAGTGAAACGGGAATGTCAAGTGTTGGGTCTTCGAGCCAAGATTTTACCACTTCTTTGTAATTGAATTTGGTATGGCTTTCATCGAAAAATTTCGACGAGAGAAGATGCTTGGGGTTTTGCAGAGCATAATCCCTAGCAAACACATCTGGACGGAATGAAGCAATAAGGACATTATTGATATCATGAAATATTCCCAGCTTAGGGTGTACGTGGTCCAATTCCCACTTAATAGGGTCCATGTAAGGCATAAATGGGGGTCTGGAAGCAACGCGATGGAGTTGAGAATTGTGTATATGCAGGTAGGTAGGTTGGTCATGAGCAACACAGGAAAAGTCATCATTGTCAAAAATAACATAAATTCTGGACCAGTCCAGATATGAGGTGTCAGACACATAACCACTCATGTCAGTGAAAACACCGTCATTTGGATCTTTGTTTTTCTCCTCTTGAAGAGTCGTTTTAGATTTGGTATTCCTGGTCATGGCAGATGCCTTCTTTGATTGAATTTTAGCAACCATGTCTAAAAACGATGTGAGTTCAAATTTACCAGAAAAAAACGATCAGAGGATGAAAACTTACAGGTGGAAATGCTAAGAAAGTCACAACTCTGGGCTCTAGGAAACAAAGGATATGGATTGTAAAAAAACCCTGAGCAGAGTGAAACAACATAAGGAACAATAGTAAAAATGAATCGTAAATTCGAATCTTAAAAAACCCAACTCAAACGGCCAAAAGACTATGGACCGTAGATTTTGTATGCATAAACAGAAATTGACAAAATTTACTTTTCATTTTTGATTTGCGGAATCGGGAATCAACAATCGAGAAATAAACATGTAGTCGGAAAAAGTGTGGTGTTTCCATTTTCTAAGATTCAAAATATTAGAAATCGGGAATCGAGAAAGCAGACAATTCCAGTTTCTGAGATCCAACGTATCGAAAATAAAAAATCGGGAAAGAAACCTTCAATTTTATCTAAAGTGAAACTTTCAATTTCCGATACTCGAAAATCGAGAAAGTAGATACATAATAAATTGAAAGCAACATTGCCGATATCCGATAAGCGAACAGTAAAAAATCGAAAATAGGGGAACGACTTTAACAAAACCAAAATTTTCCATTTTCCGCAAATCAAAAAGTAAATATTCGACTAACACCCTTGTGATTTTTCCGATTTCCAAAACCCTAAAAGCAATATTTCCGACCTCCATGATCCAAATATCATAAAACCCTTTGTACCCAGATGTCAGGAATCGTATTTTGAGAAAGGACATTTCCTTGTTGAAAATCATAGAACTTCATGATCCAAACATTGGAAATCGCAAAGCGTAAAACAAACTTCGACAAACGTCCAAAAAATGCATTTTCGCTTCTCAATTTCGGAAATCGAAAATCATAAGCAAGAAAGACGGCTTGAAATTTTGTTCAGTTAGCAATGGAAGTGAGTGGTGTTTGGTAGGATACTATTAGTGGAATGTCGACAACAATAGAAGTAGCAATTAGATTTGCACGTAGTGACAGTGTCCCATGTGAGAACATCGTGCTAAGAGATATCAATGTGAGATTGAATTATGGAGATGTTGCAGCATCATTTTGAGGGTTTCAGCTTTGGATATGTGATTCCATCTTCCAGTTTTGAATATTATGCAGCTGACTTTCGTCACAGAGAGGGGGTCAGGTTTTCTTTTATATATATTAGACACAACACTCTTCCCATATTGTTACATCACATTTAATAAAATTTACATGAGTCTCCTTAAATAAAATAAGAATGTAGAACAATTCCAATATATATTATAAAAAATTATTTTAAATTGGATCTCTCATATATATTATATTAGCAATATGGCAAGCTTAAATTGTGGTAGAGAGAGTGTATGGAAGGATGTCCATAAAATAAACATTTGTTTATTTTTTTACAATTTAGTGCTTAGTAAATTTAATTACATTTAGTTCTTATTCTTATAATTTCTTGCTCAATAAATTTAAACCTGATTGAATCTCCTTGAAATTTAGTATATGCATCCATTTAAAATAACAGACAAGTCAATTTGATTCCATAGATAGAGGTTTACAACAAAAACAAAACAAAAATTAATTCCTTCTGGTTAACAAAGTTTATCTTAATAAGCGGAGGTGATGGATTTTATGAGTAGGTGAGCAATTATTTTTCCTATCCACAATATTATTCTCGAGTCAACAGTAAGTGAAGGACAAGCTTGAAAGTAATTTTGTAAATTTCATTCCCACATAATTTCCCAAAGAATCAATTACTTCAGTAGTTGCTTTAAGAAAACATTAACATCTTAAAGATTTAGGGTTGTTTATCACATTCATTATAAACAAATGTTCTTTTGTTGCAAAGAACATTGCAGTCCAAAATAATAAAACTCTACGCCCTCTCTAGTAGACTCCTCATTTACAGGAACTTAAACTTGCTCTAAGTTTTACAATCCTAAGGGCAAGGAATATGCATTGCTGCTACGCCTTGTTAAAAAATGGTTTGTTTGTATGTACTCACAATAATATACTACCCTAATATCATGCATTAACCCTAGGTAATAATTATCACTACGGATTTGTGTATAAAGATAATGAAACACATTAAATGTCTATCCCTTTGCAAACCACGCGTTAGAACAACTTCGAAATATGATCAAGCAAAGAAGGACGATTCAGGGTTGCGGCGTGCTTGTTGGTGGCGCCTTAAAAAAAATTTAACTTTTGACAAATTTGATCGAATATTTCCAACCTCCAAACCTGCAAGGCTATTAAGTGCTCTATTAACTATTTTACACGAATGAAACCAAAATAATTCATGGCTGTTTGTGGCATGATGTTGCCTACCTTTGAAAGATGTATAATGCTACGTGGTGGTTTACAAGCGTCTTGAAAATTCAACCTCTACCAAATTTCATCTACACACGTCTTAAAAAAAGTTCACAGCTACTAAATTTCATAGAAATTTTCTCACAAAATCCAACCTGTAATTCTTATAAAGGGAGGCTAGGGAAAAGACATGGTATGTTCTGTTCACTCTTCATATCTGTTGATAAAGACAAAATCCCAAATCAACAAAATAAAGTTATTAGGACTCGACCATTTCTGAAATAGCCAACCGCCCATTGGAGTACAACTAGGTGAATTTTCGTTTATAAGCTATTGCACTATTTTTTCGAGTGTTCCTTACCTTGCGAGATCATTATTTCCATATATTTCTCCTTAACACTCAATCGATCTAACCAAGGGATGAATATTGTCTCTTTCAATCGACTATTCATTCAATAAATTAATTTTGGGAATGGTCTTTTCTAAATACAGTAACATGAAAACTCATGCAACAGGAACAGTCTGGAAAAGAAACACTAACCCGCAAGTGTTGGATATATAATATAACACATTTTGCTATAAAGCATTTTGAAATCTTCTGTATATGTTAATCCTGTCTATATATATCTTCTGCATTTTGAAATTTTGATATGTGCTCAATCAAGTGGGTATGTATATATCTTCTAAAGAAGTGTTTGAAATATCATATCGATAGTGCTATAAAGCATTTTGCTACTCTTGGCGCAACTTGCATGCTTGCGGCCAATATGTATTTTTTGTTTCAAATTGTCAATGATCAGAGTTTATATCATCCATTCTAATATCGTGGCGCAACTTGCACGCTTGCAGCCAGTATGTATTTTCTGTTTCAAATTGTCAATGATTAGAGCTTATATCATCCATTCTAATATCATGACACAACTTGCATGCTTGCGGCCAATATGTATTTTCTGTGTCAAATTGTCAATGATCACAGCTTATATCATCCATTCTAAATATCGTGTGTTTCTTTTTAGAGTTGACAACCTGGTTATTAATTGTAGATATACAATCTCCAATCATCCAATGAAACTTCTTCATCCTTTTACCAAGGAATGGATGACCTGCGAGCAAGCCATGGCTACAACATGTAGTAGCAGTGAAGTGGAAGAGGAAGAGGAAGGCGAGGATGGAGAAATGACCGCTGGAATGGAAATGGAGATAGAGCATGATTCTAAAATAATTTAATCCTTTGGGACTTGATAGATTTGAAGTTAAATATATAAATGACTAAAATACTAACTTTTGCAAATGTGTAATCAAAATATGTAATGTCGAAATGTATTTTATAAAAATAAATATTATTCTCATTATTATAAAATAATACAATAAAATTAATCAAATAAAAATACTATCAAACGACGCGAGCCTTGAACTTTGGCGTCAGAATTCACATATCCGTCAATGCTTTCACATCACTAGTACGAAGCAGTTGATGCTGTCTATGCTTTTGTACCAAGCGTATTCATTTCATTTATGTGGCATTCTCTACTTTGTTGTTGGCGAGTTATTAAGTAGTTACCATCCATTTCAATTAATTTTAATCGTCCATCTTTTAAACATTTGTTATATTCTCAGTGCTATCAAGTGCCAAGTGTTTCAATTCCGTTTGCATGGTTTGTAGGTGTTTCGTTCAAGCTTTAAAGGGAATAAATCATTTTCTTTGCAACTAGGGTTCCTATGGTTCAGAGCGTTTAGTACTGTATTCATATTAATGTTTGATTAAGTTTTCATCTATTCCAGTTTAAACAATTTATGGCCATAATAGCATATTTGCATGCCATTTGCAGTAGGTGGATTCATTTGTAAAGAAATCTGTGCCTATTTTTTTAATTTGGAAGAATTCAAGAACTCGCTGAGAGATCTCGAGGATCAAGAGTTTGGAGATGAATGAAGAAGGCAACACTGAGGTACGGAGAGAGGAAGCAACGTTGAAGCTTGATACATTGTCTACAATTGGTGCGATAGAAGATAGCAGGGAAAGTGGGAGTCTTGCTGAATCCACGGCACCTGCAGAGGGCGGGGATAGAAGAAGAAATGAATCAGAGAATGCTTGTGATCGCGAGTACACAATTAAAGTGGTTGTTCGTGGATTTGTGTGCAAGAATCTCCTCAGAGAAATTGGTCTCCTGTGACAAGCTCTAGTTGAACATAGAGCCCATACCTGTGAACTGTTAAAGTTTGTCGATTCAAAGGGTTAGGTATGTTTCTAAATGCACAATACGATTTCTTCACATGTCCCATCACCTATAGCATAAGTAGGTCAGCTGTAGGAAGAGCCTTTCTGAGCAGTAAAAATATCAATGCATAGAGAGTTCTCTTTGAAAACTAACATCAACTCTTTGAAAACTTCATTACTATTTGAACTATGAAGATAAGAGTTTATATTTGAAGACAACACCCAAGAGATTGGGATTCATCTCATGGTGGATCTCAACATTTTTCTCTCTCCGGGTTTACACCCTTTCACTATGTTTACATTACTCATATTGCATTAACGTCTTAATGTCGAGTTACATTTTTTAGTCTCTATGGGTTCTTTTCTTACACTATTTTCAGTCCCATTTATCTACATGGACATTCCTGGATAATACAATTTCTTTCTTTCTTCCTTTTCATGACATTGGATTTCAATCCTTAATGTAATTCTCAACTAAAATGCATAACTAATAGTATTATGAGATAAATTCTATTCATTTGGCAACTAGGTGCAAAAGATTTTTTAATAAATCAATCAGCTTAATAATTTTTAGCAAGTAAATATGATATACACAGTGTTCCACGAGGACGCGTCTCTCAAGGTTGGGGTGCTCCCTGCGCTTCCCACACTCCGGGGGCTGGGAGGCTCCATGGAAAACTTTTCCCAACGCCCTCCTTTGTAGGGAACTTTGAGAAACACAGGTCTAGGCCTAGGCCAATTTCCAGTTCTAATGTGTTATAACTGTGATCCATTAAGCCTATGTGTCTTCTATTTTAATGCGTTTAAACTGCAGAGTACAGGAGTTGGATTTTTCTAGGCACATCAAAACGTATAGTTTTTTAATTTTCAAGAAAATATAATTAATAAAATCAATTAATTTTATATTAATAAAAAACGAACAATTAATCTTTATATTAATAATAATAAAAAAACAAATGTTAAAGGATTATTCAAATTGAAGTTATTTGTGCTATTAAAAATATTCTGTTTATGTTTTGCTAGTGTAACTAAAATGTATATAGAACTCTTGTTTTTTTATTAAATTAATAAAATTAGTTGTCAAACATCTAAGTTATTTTGTTGTAGGAAGGAAAAAAATATTTTAAGGTCCGCAAGGCTAAGAATAGCCTAGTTATCTCATGTCATGATATTTTGATAGTCGAATTTTAAACTTTTAAACTATTATTAATAATAATAAAAAAAACAAATGTTAAAGGATTATTCAAATTGAAGTTATTTGTGCTATTAAAAATATTCTGTTTTACTAGTGTAACTAAAATGTATATAGAACTCTTGTTTTTTTATTAAATTAATAAAATTAGTTGTCAAACATCTAAGTTATTTTGTTGTAGGAAGGAAAAAAATAAAGGCTAAGAATAGCCTGGTTATCTCATGTCATGATATTTTGATAGTCCAATTTTAAACTTTTAAACTATTATTATTTAGCTTCATATCATTGCAAAAACTTTTCTTCATAAGAATCACAAAGCTAAGTTATCAAACATATCTAAGTTATCTCATGTCATGAAGCTTTGATAATCTAATTTTAACTTTTTCATGATAGACAGGTTTGTTTTGAGTTCGATCCTTTTCATGATGAGACATTTTCTGATGGGAAATTACGCTTACTATTGCATGCCATTCCCCCTGGCTGCGACTGGAAGTGATTCTCTCTCGACTAGCTGTTATCTCTTGTGTTGTAACCCTTCTTGGGTGGATGTTATCAATGCCCTTTGATTCTTAATAAGAATAACAAGGACAAGCTTTTTCTTCCTTAAAAAAAATCTAATTTTAACTTTTAAATTATTATTATTTAGCGTCATATAAAATGTAAAAAAACAACCCCTTCAACAAATGTTCTCATTAAAAAACTTTTATTCATAATAGTCAAAAAGCTAGTAACAATATTGCCAATCCAATTTTAACTTTTAAATTATTATTAATTGACTTCTGCTGTTAGAACGGTTTCGTACTCTCGACCTCATATTGGCAAAATTACAAGCTTCCTATCTTCCTCATTCAAAAGGCGGGAAACCATGGCATTAGAATATCGGCGGCGCGCTTCGCTTACTTTCTTTCTGACCTCTGCAAGGCAACCAAAGCTCCGACGAGAGGGTCCTTGGTCTCTAGCTGTTACAAGTGTCGATGCTGAGGTTCCCTTCTCTTAATTCCATTCTAAAATTTCGCTCGGCTTTGATCCTGAATTCTTTCATTTGCCAATCCCCCGGCGTCCTACCAGCCTTTTCTATCCTTAGAAGTTTTTCTTCCTCCCGGAGAGGTCACACCATGAGCGGAAGAACTGTTGCAGACGTCTTGATGGGAGCCGCCCGCGCGGCCTCCGACAAGAAAGGCCGGCCACCATTAAAGCACACGGCCAAGGAAAAGGAAGACGCCAAGAAGACCGTCGTAGCTGAAGAGGCTGCGCAGGGCGCTGTAGCTCCTCTGTCCGTGGACGATAAGATTGCTAAACTCTTAAAGAAGGCCTCCGAGTTCGAACCCAAGACCGCGGCCTTCTGGAAGGATGGCGAGCACGTTCCCTTCCTGTTTCTTGCCCGAGCCCTAGACTTGATATCAGACGAGTCCAGCAGAATTGCCATTACGGAGATTTTGTGTAATGTGTTTCGAACCGTGGTCGCCACGACGCCTGGCGATTTGCTTCCTGTGGTTTATCTTTCCGCGAATAAAGTGGCTCCTGCACACGAGGGGGTGGAGCTTGGAATTGGGGACGCTGCCATTATTAAGGTCCTTGCTGAGGCTTTTGGGAGAAAGGAAGACCAGGTCAAGAGCCAGATGAAGGTATTTGGAATTGGGGACTCAAAGGAATTGTTTTTGCAGGCATATAGTTCATATCATTTATGGCAATGGCAGCAAGGCAACATGCTCATCATGTCCTCAAACAATTAATTATTTTTCTCAAAACTATCCGATTTAACAACCACGAGCACTTCTTGGTTGGATGGTATAAAACTAAATAATCTTCAGATGCATAGCACTTGTCAAAGGACTTGAGGTGACAGCTTCCACATTAAATTGACAAGACATATTTTTTAGGGAATTGTTGGACGTTGGCTTAGAATTAAAAGGGAACGAACGAAATACATTATATTAATTTTCACAACTGACTAAATTTGGTTGATAAGACTCAAAAATACATTAAGAAACACTAGCAATGCAGGGCTACCTAAAGCATTTGTAGAAATGGAACAACAAACAATATGAATCTATACTCCTAGTAAATTCAAATTATCTAAGAATTTTGAATTGCACAAGGAGTTTACGATCCCATGAAATACAATGCAGACTTATAGCGACAACTCTCATCAATCAAAGGATCGATTAGGAGTTCAGTTAGGTTTCACTTCGAGCATAAATAGGAGCATTGTATGATAGATTAGTTAGTCTCATTTTTCATGTTGTCATTCTCATAGTGCTACTATTGCTTCGAATTGTAGAAGAAGGTAGCTCGCTGCCCTGATGTTATGACAAATTTGGAATAAAGAAGAAGACAAGTTTGCTACATATTTCAAGGGTGTGTGTTTAACAAGGGTTCCAGGATCATCCTTGAGTAGGTCCCATTCAAGGAGAGGACTGAGAACCCCTGTCTTTACTTTCTTAATGCATTTAAATTCTATTTGTGTGATTATAGACTTTTATAGTAGGATTACAAATGTCTATAGTAATTTAGACAGATAGTTAACTTATGTTATTTCCATTATTTCTATGTTTTTATTTATGTCTCTGAACAACTTATACGATCTTTAATTAATGTACTTCGCTGCTACATTTTACTTTATGATGTTCAACACTTTACACTACATCCTATGAATCTATAATGATTGCTAAAGTTGCAAGGGTTTAGTTATAGCTGAAGGGTCTAGGGTTCAATTGCTTGACTAGACTGATTTAACTTATCTCTTTATCCAAAGTAGTTACTCTAGATATCCATCTACCCTTGCACATTGTCATGGGAGATAGAATGCCATGAACCCAAGATATGAGGAGTTAATGAGAATGAAATGTTGAAGTTGAGCAGACTCAGCATTTCCTTTATGTAGTTGTCAGAATATTAGTGTCACGTCCCCACCCTTCTACCAAAGAGAGGACGTGACTAATGCTGCTAGCAGTCTGGGCAAACTAGCTCCATGGACATGATATAAAATGCATTGAACTTAAAAACATACATAGATGCATAAATCAATAACATACAGCGGAAGCAAAACACATTCCATTCAAGCATTCAAAATGTTCATATTATTTCATGAACGAATACGGCTGCGGAGGTAAAATACAAGAATACTTATCTTGAGAAGAAGCTTCCCCGCTGCTAGCTATGTCGCTGCAACGTCCACCCAACCATAGGCCAGTGTGCTCCTTACTCTCTCAGCATCACTGCCACCCTCGAGCTGGGCATGATTTCCATAGGGAACTAGGCGACACAGACTTACACATAGCAAGGCCACACAACCACTGTCAAGCCAATAACCACATCCAAACACAGTCAACCCACTAACAGGTGGATTATTGGACTTATTCAGCCAAGCCAACACATTGATGTACTACACAACAAAATGCAAGTTCTGGTAATGAACCAAAACAGTTTTGGAAACAAAATGAATTGCCAAGATGGGTGAAAACAACCCCCTAACAGCAATTCGATCCCCAGGGACGTTTTGGCCCTAACGCGGCCAAAACGGACCCAACAACACCCAAGAAATCGTGGGTCTCTTCTCCCACTCGCCGTGCATTCCCCAAAAACGATTTCCTAGCTTGGGGAAATTGAAGAAAACGACTGCCCATGCGAGGGGTAAACATAGCAAACCAAAAACGTGAATGCCACACCCAGGAAGCTTCCGACTGCTTGAGAGAGCCCCAACGTGGATGAGCGATGGGTGAGAAAAATGCCCAGGAGCCCCCAATCGTGAAGGAAGAACACAACAGACAAAAAACGTGGAGGAAAAAAAGCTCTCCTAGCTTCCACTGCATGAGGAAATGGAGAACACCTTGCGTGAGGAAAAATTGTGGCTGCCCCTGTGAGTGAATAATCCGCTCCTCTCATCCACGTGAGGGATAATGGGTGAGAACTCTCCCCTGGGGCATGCATGTGGTTAAAGGTTGACGACCTTGCCAGAAATGACGACTGCTCACACCTCCCAAACCCCAAGACAATAACTGCCCAACTCCCTCCTTGGAGAATTAAGTGGGTGGTTGAATAAGACAAGAAAGGTGGTTGGTAGTTGATGGGTTCTCCTTTTGACACTTGGCTTTTCCCCATTGGCTCCAGGTTAAACATCCCCCCCCTTTATCCTTAGGTGTTGAATTTTTAGCATTAGTAGAAATACTTAAAAATTTGCAGATTACGTTAAACAAATAACATGTGTAGTAAAATAACATACATCACATCAACACAATGGACACAAGAGTTTTTCACTGGGGAAACCTTCAAAGGACAAAACCCCCAAAAAGCATTAGTAGCTCATTTCGTAAATGAGATGACTTAGGAAATTCTTCAAAAGGTTCCTCAAACCCCAATTTGGGTTAAACCACAATTTACAGTAAGATTTTCTCAGTGAAAATCAGAGCAAGGGTTTTAAACCCTAGTAACTGAAATTTCCAAATCTGATTGGAAAAGATCAGTACTGTCCAAAACAACAGTCTGCTCAAAAATATCAGATCTGTCCAAAAATATCAGATCTGCCCAAAATATCAGATTTGTCCAAAAAATCAGATCTGTCCAAAATTATGAGATCTGCCCAAAATATCAGATCTGCCCAAAGATATCAGATCTGTCCAAAGATATCAGATGTGTCCAAAAATATCAGATTTGCCCAAAATATCAGATCTGTCCAAAAATATCAGATCTGAAGGTGACTTCCCTAGATCTGAACTTGGCTGCCCAGATTTGAACTTGGTTGCCCAGATCTGAAGATGGCTGCCCTAGATCTAAAGAATGATTGCCCGGATCTGAAGATCTGAAGGTGGATGCCCTAGATCTGAACTTGTTTGCCCAGATTTGAACTTGGTTGACCTAGATCTGAACTTGGTTGAAGATGAGGGTTTGGTAAAACCCTTAAGACAGAAAAGATAAGAAACCCTAGCTTAGGGTTTGTCTTCAATGGAGGATGATGATGCCCTAGCTAGACTCATTCATGCTAGGGCACAATTGCAGAATCTTCTTTCTTCAACCTTGAGCAGTTGTACTTGTGAGAGCAAGTGTGTTATAATGAGAGGGCTTGATCTTCTTAAATAGTCTTCATTCACCTGTAAGTGTACAACAAATTAGGAAAGATAAAAATAATAATATTTTTAATCTTTTCCTAATTTCACTTTCACTTTTACCAAAAGGGTCCTTTTATTTTTCCTTTGACTTTTATAAGAAGTCCTTATTTATTTTGACTTTCACTTGTGGTCGTTTTCGTGTGGTCAACAAGTATTTATTTATTTTGACTTTTGACTTTCCCTTTTTCCAAGTGCCCCTATGGTCATTACCTGTGGTCCTTTTTTTTTATTTCAAAAGTACATCATCATAAACCAAGAGAGTTATTAATGCTTTACCTCACACTCTATGTGACACCTAGATCTGGTACTAGGGTAACTTAACCAAGGGTAGCTAATCCTTGGAGAAGTACATAAAGCCCATAGATCAAGGGTCAGAGTGCCACACTTGCCTAACCTAGTCTAGGGCTTACAGTGTCTTCATTTTCCAAGAGAATGGCTACTCAGAACTAAGCTGAGCCTACCAGTCCTAGACTGGTCTACATCGTGGTTCCGAACCAGATGTCTACTCAACACAAGGTTGAGTCTACCCAGGGCAGAGCTGGGTCTATATCATGGTCCTAGATCAGATATCTACCATTCAATAGAATGGTCACTCAACACTGGGTTGAGTCTTCACTGTGGCCCCATTCTCCTAAGAGAAGGGCTCTCAATGCTGCTCAGAAAAATCAACACTCCCTCTCAGTGAGAGAGGCGTTCTTTGCCATACCAAGCTTGTCACGAAAGTACACAAACTTTGATGTTGTCAGTGGCTTGGTCAAGATATCTGCAATCTGTTCATCTGTACGAATGTACTGCAACTTCAAAGCACCTCTTTGCACTAGGTCTTTGATGAAATGATACCTCATTTCACTGTGCTTCAACCTAACATGAAACACTGGGTTCTCCAAAAGCTTTATGCAACTTTGATTATTGCACTGGATGATTGTTGAGTCAAGCTTTACCTCGAATAGATGATATATCAGTTTTCTGAGCCAACCTGCTTCCTTGCAGGCATCTCTTGTAGAAATATACTTTGCCTCAGTTGTACTCTGAGCTATGGAATCCTACTTCTTGCTGGCCAAGAGATCATTGTTGATCCTATACTGAAGCAATAACCAGAGGTACTTTTCCAGTCAACTGCACTGCCAGCCCAATCTAAATCGGTATATCCAGATAACATTACTCCACTGCTGGAAGTAACCTTGAGCCCATAATTGTTGGACATGCACTGATTTAGAGCACTCTCTGTGTCTAATCTCATATGCACAAGGTGCATCCAGGATCTAAAAAAGCTGTCTATACAGAGTAGAGTCCATACTCTGTGAACTGGTAGCTGAGTCACCCAACTTTGTTAAGTTGATGGTCATGGGTACTCCCATAGACTTACAATCCTGCATCCCAAATATTTGCAAGATGTCTCCTGCATACTTTCCTTGTGTCAGGAAGATGTTGCTTGGCTTTTGCCAGTTTTCTAAGCCAAGAAAGTAATGCACTAATTCAAGATCTTTAATCTCGAATTCAGAGGTTAGCTCCCTTTTACATTGTTCTATCAATTGTTCAGCGCCTGTAAGAAACAAGTCATCTGCATATAGAACAAGTATCAAGACATGATAATGAACAACCTCAAAGTACCAGTTATACTTAGCTGTACTTTTGGAAAACCCCAAGCCATGGAGCAATCCATCCATCCTTGCATACCCAACTCTTGGAGCATACAAGGCTTTCGTCACAAAGCCTTTAGGTTGGTCAACATAAGCTTCCACCTCAATCTTGAGGAGAACTGTCTTTACATTTGTTTGATGTAACTTCCATTCAAATAATGCAACAAGTGAAATGATGGTTCTAAAGGTAGAATACTTGAAAACAGGAGCAATTGTCATTACTGACTTTCCTGTTGGTCTGGGAACAACTTTCCACACATCATTCTTCATGATTGAACTGTACTTTTCAATCATGGCATCAACCCATACTTGTTGACTTGTTGATTCTTTGTTTGATGGAGGTTTTGCATTGTCAAGCTGACCCATAAGCCCCGAGTACTTCTGTGGTCTTTCTGCGAAGGTCCCGAGAGGAGCTTCATGCTTCTTGCCTTCTTGTACCATTTCTTAATACCAAGCTGATCTCCTTTTGGAAGGAGGAACTTTAAGTAGTTCTTCTGATGGATTTTTAGTGTTCTCAGAAACATCTGGAATTTGATCCTCAAATTCCTCTTCCTCCCTCTGAGTGTCTGAAACTGGAAACTCTAGTTGAGGTACTTCATCTTCTTTTGAAAGCTCTTGTGATTGATGCACAGCTTTCTCAATGAAGACCACAACTCTGCTGACTGTCTTTTGTAAGTCTAGAAGTGCTGTGCAGTGAAGGTGTGTAAACCTTCTATGCCACAACTCACATGGATCCATTGCATGGGTGGGATCCTCAGAAACCTTGTAAAGGCCTCCCTCTTGAACCCCAATATGTATTGCTAAGCTTAGGTCTTCATCCTTTGCCCATAGAAAGACTTTCTTGTCCATAAAGAGGACTCTGAAGCCCTTGTCCTCTAAGCTAGCAACAGATAGAAGATTCTTCTTTAAACTAGGAACATATAAGACATCATCAATATGAAGAACCGTACCTGAGTCAAGTTGAAGTGAAGTTGAGCCAACTCCTTCAACCTTGTAAGTGGAGTCATCTCCAAGTTCTACCTGAGTGGTGAACTTCTTCTTTCTGTAACTGGTGAGGGTACCATGGTTACCTGTCATGTGCTTGGAGGCACCACTGTCCACCAACCAAGAAGTGGAGCAAGCTGAGAAAGAACCAGTTAGAGCAGAAATCAAATAGTACTCTCTTTTAGGCCCATCAGTTTTATTAGCCTTGGTTTTCTTCTTCTTCTTTGGTTCTTCATCTTCTTCTTCCTCTGCTTCTGCAGCAGATGCTTGAAACCTTCTCTTGGGTTTCTTCTTGTTCTGCCTGCAGTCTCTATCATAATGTCCAAACTTGTGACAAGTATAACATTCAATTTTAGACATGTCAGAAAATTTACCCTGAGGTTTCTTCCCTTTCTTTTGCTGAGAAGAAGGTTTCTTGAATTTCTTTGTCTTTGCTGCAAGTGCAAGGTTGTCCTCCTTGATTACCTTGCCAGATTTCCTTCCTTCTTCTTCTATGCAATCATGCCAAAGCCTTTCAAAGATTGGTTGATTCTCTCATCAACAGACGGATGCCATGAAAGATTCCCAAGAGCTTGGGAGACCATCAACCATTGTTTGCACAAGGTCATCATCATCAACAATAATACCAATAGCAATGAGTTGATCTCTTACCCGTGCAATCTTTGTGAAGAAGGAACCAACGCTTTCATCTTTGTTCAGCTTCAAACTTCGTAGCCTCTTCTTCAAGACTCTCTTCTGACTGGGAGCCTTCTTTTCATATAGGTTGATCGAAGTATCATAGCATTCTTTAACAGTCTTTAGAGATGAGATGTTAGGCATCAATTCTTCTTTGATGGAATCATAAATGATTCTTCTAGCCTTACCTTGCTTTTTCTTGAAGGCAAGTCTACCAGCATTTGTTGTAAGCTCTTCCGTGGCATTAAAAACAAGGTCATCCAAGTCATTCTCATCTAGAATGGTTGTCAACCTGGCTTTTTAGGAGTTGAATTTTGCTACACCGGAGAGCTTCTCTTCCGGTTTGAGACCATTGGTGGCCATCTCTGTCACTTAACCAAAAGTTGGATCTGCAAATCTTTTTCCAAGATCTAGTGAGAAACAATAGTAGTGTCCCTTTACTGTGTTCTCACATGCTAAGCTCTGATACCATGTTGAATTTTTAGCATTAGCATAAATACTTAAAAAATTGCAGATTAAGTTAAACAATTAACATGTGTAGTAAAATAACATTCATCACATCAGCACAATGGACACAAGAGTTTTTCACTGGGGAAACCTTCAAAGGACAAAAACCCCAAAAAGCATTAGTAGCTCATCTTGTAAATGAGATGACTTAGGAAATTCTTCAAAAAGTTCCTCAAACCCCAATCTGGGTTAAACCACAATTTACAGTAAGATTTTTTCAGTGAAAATCAGAGCAAGGGTTTCAAACCCTAGTAACTGAAATTTCCAAATCTGATTAGAAAAGATCAGTACTGTCCAAAACAACAGTCTGTCCAAAAATATCACATCTGTCCAAAAATATCAGATCTGCCCAAAATATCAGATTTGTCCAAAAATATCAGATCTGCCCAAAAATATCAGATCTGTCCAAAAATATCATATCTGTCCAAAAATATCAGATCTGCCCAAAATATCAGATCTGTCCAAAAATATTAGATCTGCCCAAAATATATCAGATCTGTCCAAAAATATCAGATCTGCCCAAAATATCAGATTTGTCCAAAAATATCAGATCTGAAGGTGGCTTCCCTAGATCTGAACTTGGCTGCCCAGATCTGAAGATGGTTGCCCTAGATCTAAAGAATGATTGCCCGGATCTAAAGATCTGAAGGTGGATGCCCTAGATCTGAACTTGTCTGCCTAGATTTGAACTTGGCTACCCTAGATCTGAACTTGGCTGAAGATGAGGGTTTGGTAAAACCCTTAAGACAGAAAAGATAAGAAACCCTAGCTTAGGGTTTGTCTTCAATGGAGGATGATGATGCCCTAGCTAGACTCATCCATGCTAGGGCACAATCGCAGAATCTTCTTTCTTCAACCTTGAGCAGTTGTACCTGTGAGAGCAAGTGTGTTATAATGAGAGGGCTTGATATTTTTAAATAGTCTTCCTTCACCTGTAAGTGTACAACAAATTAGGAAAGATAAAAATAATAATATTTTTAATCTTTTCCTAATTTCACTTTCACTTTTACCAAAAGGGTCCTTTTATTTTTCCTTTGACTTTTATAAGAAGTCCTTATTTATTTTGACTTTCACTTGTGGTCATTTTCCTGTGGTCAACAAGTCTTTATTTATTTTGACTTTTGACTTTCCCTTTTTCCAAGTGCCCCTGTGGTCATTACCTATGGTCCTTTTTTTATTTCAAAAGTACATCATCATAAACCAAGAGAGTTATTAATGCTTTTACCTCACACTCTGTGTGACACCTAGATCTGGTACTAGGGTAACTTAACCAAGGGTAGCTAATCCTTGGAGAAGTACACAAAGCCCATATATCAAGGGTCAGAGTGCCACACATGCCTAGACCCAGTCTATGGCTTACAGTGTCTTCATTCTCCAAGAGAATGGCTACTCAGAACTAAGTTGAGCCTACCAGTCGTAGACTAGTCTACATCGTGGTCTCGGACCAGAGGTCTACTCAACACAAGGTTGAGTCTACCCAGGGCAGAGTTGGGTCTATATCATGGTCCTAGACCAGATATCTACTATTCAACAGAACGGTCACTCAACACTGGGTTGAGTCTTCATCGTGGTCCCAGACCAGGTGGTCCCATTCTCCTAAGAGAAGGGCTCTCGATGTTGCACAGAAAAATCAACATTAGGAAATCATGCCCCCATCTCTTTAATGTTGCATTGACATAGCTAGTTGTGGGTATTTTATTAATTGCATATTTACATGATGTAGAAATTATATTGTGCCATCAACTAGCACGATAACCATCGGCATTGATTTTAATTGCCGAAACGTAGAACATTAAATCCATGGTGGGGCCTTTTCCTTGAGCTCCACACCATGATTTTTTAACGCTATTTACATCATGTATTATTTAATGCAATTGGGGTTGAAACCGGGGTATTACAATCCCCTCCCCCTTCAACAGCACTGTCCTCAGTGCTCATCAAAACTGATCAAAATGCTACCTTGGCACTACCTCAGTGCTCTGCAAAATTAAACAAAAATGGATGTTCCAGTCGTATGGCATCCTCCAGCTCCCATGTAGCCTCATCGGGATCGTGGTGCTCCTTCTGCATATTTCACTTGTCCAATGGTATGATCTGGAACTCCTCCTTGGTCCCACTACACAGTTGTCTTGCGTATGGACTCCTCCAAGTCCTTGATTGCATGCATCAGTACACACCACCGAATCTTTTTTCGGTCTTGGGAATCCTTCTCTGTAGCTTGGAACATCTCCAATGTCTTTGGAAATCCAGCAATACCTATGCTCAAGCCCCAAGCAATGAGTCAGTTCCCATGTCAGATTTACAAGGTTTCTCAAAAATCATGGATGAATCCTATGCACATGTATATTGACATAAAATCAATAAGAAGTTGCCAGGTGAACCAAATACTTATCTTGCATAAGTATCCTCTTTTGGTTCCACAGGTGTTCGACTGGGATTGATACAACCATGGCACTTATAACCTTGCCTCACCTCACACCTGGGTGTGCATTAAAGGGTAGCCAAATTTCTGCAAGCCTCGGATCACCCTAAAATATCTTTCGGTCGAGATCTGACAACTTTGCTTCAGAGGCTAAAACTCCTTCTAAGTTCTCACCAAGCTTGACGCCTCCTTTTCGGACACCGCAAAAATTAATTCACATGTCAGATTTATCCATATAAAGTGCTATTTATAAGAAGATTTTCAAAACCATGGCTACATCATATGCTCATGTATTTTTATAGAAAATCACCAACAAAAAAGCTTGATAAGTAAACCAAATACTTATCTGTATAACATATCTCAACCGAGATCTGGTAGCCCTGCGTTAGAGCCCAACACCTCTCTGGGTGCTTAATGGAAGCTCTGCGTAAGGCTCAACACTTCCTCTCAGTGCTTACCAACGCTTCGGCATTATCTGTGTAGCATCTCTCGACCGAGATTGGGTAGCTCTGCTCCAGAGCCTAAAACCTCTTTGGGTGCTTAATGGTAGCTCCGGCTTAAGAGCCTAGTACCCCCTCCAGTGCTCGCCAAGATCAGGGACTTCCTTTCCAGACAACAAAATCAATCAACTCATTGGTCAGATTCATTTCTGTAAGATGCAACCTTTAACAAGATTTTTCAAAAATCCAGACCGCATCATATGCATATGAATAATCACAGAAATCAACAAGGATTTTCCAAGTAATCAAATACTTATCTGCGTAGAATCTCTCAACCGAGATCTAGTTAGCCCCGCTTTAGAGCCTAACACCTCCTTGGGTGCTTAATGACAGCTCTTGGCTTAAGGGCCCAGCACCTCCTCCAAGTGTTTACCAATGCTCAGGCGCTTACTTTCTAGATATCATAATACCTAGGGGTTATTCTCTTCACGGAGCCCCCACTCTCGTGACAGTCCCCTTACGGCGTGTATGTGTGCGGAAAGAAGTCTAACCGGATGTCTTACACCCTGGGCGTCCCCAGTGATGCATATCGGTGCCTAGCTGACAGGGGGGGTGAAGGTATGTATTCTCGTACATCCTTCCAGAGGAGTCGTCTTTCTCAAACGCATCCTCCCGAGAGCTATGTACTCCAGGGGCGGACCACCACCATCTTATCTGCGTTACATACAAGCATGCAGTTTATATGAGATGTCATTATAAAAATAATTGCAATTATAGGTTTTCAAACCTATCCCAAACACATCCCTTCGAGAAGCTATGTATCCAAGTACATCCTTCCGAGGAGCCATGTACGTCCAGTACATATTTTCATCATCTCACCTGCGTTACATACAAGCATGTAGTTTATATGAGATGTCATTATAAAAATAATTGCAATTATAGGTTTTCAAACCTATTCCAGGCACATCCCTTCGAGAAGCTATGTATCCAAGTACATCCTTTCGAGGAGCCATGTACAACTAGTACATGTTTTCATCATCTCACTTGTGTTACATATGAGCATGCAGTTAATATGAGATGTCATCATAAAAATTTAATCATAGATTTTGAAATCTATTTCATGCCTGGATACATTTCCAATTATCAAATGATTAATTCATTGATAGTCAAATCCAAAATTTGAATTCACAATTCTGCTTTCCACAGAAAATCAGATTTTTGCAACCATGAGGTCATCCTCATATTGTTTGGCTTTTGCAAGTGGGGAGTACTTATTCCTAACTTAAACATGTTGCCCAAAACTTGGACATTCACATACAACATGTCACCTTGACACCATTTTAGATCAATCAAACAATTAATAATAGTCAATTAACAACAAAATTTAAAATCTGAAGTTCAAAATCTATTCTGTTTAAAAGCTAGATTTCAGTCATGAGATCCTTCTCATAGCACATGGCAGTTTCTTGCCTTGGTTGCAGTGGGTACAACCAGATTGCTCTGCTCAGGTAATTCTACCTGCAGTCTGGAAATGTCGTTTCCTCACGGAACTACAAGCTCACATGCAGGCTTCCACAGCCTATACATAGACTCAACTTTTCCTGTAAAATATCCTTCAGTGAACCTCCTGCAGTATCTTGCAAGTCCCACAAAAGATCGTAGATCTGTTAACTTTCTTGGAGCAGGCCAACTCATCATGGCCTCAATCTTTTCAAGGTCTACAGATATTCCTTTATCTGAGATAATGTGACCCAAATGATGAATTTCATCTTCGTAGAAGTCATAGTTGCTCAACTTTGCATACAACTGATGCTTCATGAGCCATTTTAAAATCAGCCTCAACTGTTCCACATGTTTTTCCTCGTCCTTTGAATAAGTAAGAATGTCATCAAGGAAAACAACAACAAACTTTCCCAAGGACCTACTGAAAATATTATTCTTGAGGCATATAAACGTAGCTGGTGCATTTGTGAACCCAAATATTACCACTACGAACTCATTAGATTCATACCTTGCTCCAAAGGTTGCCTTATGAACATCTTCATTCTTGATTCTTACCTGCTGGTCACCAGACCTTAAGTCAATCTTGGAAAACACCTTCACTCCTCTCATTTGATCAAGGAGGGCATCAATTCTAGGCAAAGGATACTTGTCCTTCATAGTGACTTTGCTCAGCTGCCCATAATCAATACACAACCAGAATGTACTATCTTTCTTTTTCACAAACAGAAATGGTGTTCCCCAAGGAGACACACTTGGTCTGAGGTACTTCTTTTCCAACAACTCTTGTAGCTGCATGTTCAGTTCTAGCAGTTCTGGTTTGTTCATCCTACAGGATGTTTGGGACACTGGTGCTGCTCCAGGCACAAGCTCAAAGGTAAAATTAATGTCACTCCTTGGAGGAAGCCTTGGAATTTCATCAGGAAGAACATTCCTGAATTCCTATAGCATATGAAAGCCGTCCAACCTAGGAGTATCATACTCTGCTACCTCCAAAACATGAGTTGCATACACTTTGCAACCTTTCCCATAGAACTTCTTCAGCTGTATTGCTGAAGACTTCCTTTCAGAGATCGCTTTTGGAATTTATTTCACAACCCTTAAGTTTCCTTCTTCATCCAAGCATTCAAAAGTCTTGTTGTAACAATCAAGCTTTGCTTTATGTGCTTCCAACCAATCCATTCCAATGAGGACATCATATGATCCAAGTGGCAGAACATTCAAATATGCACAGGTGAGTAACCCATCCATGACCAACGGACATTTCATTGCCACCTCACTGACATCCTTCTGGATTCCAGTGGCTAGTTGGACTGACCATGATCTTCTATGCTTTGATTTCTTCAAAGTGCACATCTCAATAAATCCAGGAGTGATATAGCTGTGAGTCGATCCAGGGTCGATCAAAACGGAAACTGTCTGTTCAGCAATCTCACCCTCAACTTCCACCACAGTTGAGTTATGACCTTCTTGGTGGTCTTCTAACACTGCACAAATTTTAGGAATGATGCCTAATTCCCGACCCATAGTTTTAGCTTCTTGGATGCTAGGGAGTTGACCCTCGTTCCTATTCACAAATGGACAATTCCTGCGTGGATGGGGTCCTTCACATCCCCAACATTTGAGTGGTTCCTTTAGCTTTTCCCTCATCATTATGGCCGGCTCAATCGTAGCTTGTGATGGTTGCCTTTGCTGCTTCAGGAGGTGAGGAGGCTTAAAACCTTTCTTCCTTGGGTTAAGCTTCTCACTCTTCTCGTGAGAATTTCTCCTACTTTCTTCTATCTCTGTTAACTGATGCCCAAAGTCTATCTACCTTTGGAGATCTGCCAAACTCTGTAGCATGGTTGTAGTCAACTGGTTTTGCTCTACCAAAGCTTTGACCAACCTTTTATTTTCTTCCTTGCAATCCTGCAACTTTTCCCTTAGGCTTCTTATGATAGCTGCAGCATCTGGGGAACTCTCATGTTCCCACTTCCCAACAGCTTTAGTTCCATGACCTTGGATATTGTAAGATGGCCTTACATACCCTTCTCCATGTGGACAACTCCGACGCAAATGGGGTCCTCCACATCTCCAGCATTGGAGTGGCTTTCTGCTCTCTTGTGGATCTCTTGGCTTTTTCCCCATAGCATCTTTCCCGTGTCCACAGGGATCCTGTGCATCATCCATGTTGTTAATTTTCCTGGCGTTGATCTTCTTTGACCTTCTTGGTCGGACCAAGATCAACTCTCTAATATGCACTATGACTCTGCAAAATGAGTTAACAACATCATTTGTTAGTCAATTTCAGAAATTCAAATAATTACTTACCAATTGCTTCTTGCAAGCATGAATGGTCAATGTGCCTTTTGTCGGTTTGGCTAAGTTTAGCAATTCTACTAATTAGCACTCCTTCTGGCTGTAGTTTCCTTTCTGCAATAATGACTGTTTTAGGGGGACGACAGGGGTCAAGGGGGCTTGGCTTCCCTCGCCACTGCAGGGCGGGTCGAGGGCAGCGCCCTTGTTTTTTTTTGTAAATCTTCCATTTTTGCGCAATTTGGTACACAAACTCTGCCATTTTTCATATTTTTGGCCCTTGCAATCCTACTGAAAAACCTGCTGAATTTCCTTGTTTCAGCGAAATGTTCATTTTCCTTCCGATGTGTTGGCGAAATTCCGAACTTCCACTCGATGTATCGGAAAAATTCTCAGGTTTCGTCCGACACGCATCGGCGGCTTCGCCTGATTCCTTCTGATGTCCCCTTTCGCCATGTCAGAAAAGTCTTCAACTTTCATCCGTTACTCGTCGGCTCGACTTAGCCGACACTCATCGGCTCGATTCTCAACTTCCAGCTGCCGTTGCGGCTCCAATCTCAACTTCCACCCGCCGCGGGCCTTTCGCTGTAGCGGAAAAATGTCCAACTTTCTTCCGATTGGCAACTTGCCAAAACTGTCTTCGTTGCGGAAAAATTCTGAAGTTTCTTCCGCTTAGCAACTTGCCGAGCCTTCTGCCGTAGCGGAAAAATTTTCGAGTCCCTTTCGGCCAAGTCTTCTGTCGTTGTGGAAAGATTTCCGAGTTCCTTTCGGCCAAGTCTTCTGCAGTTGCGTAAAGATTTTCGAGTTCCTTCCGGCCAAGTCTTTCGCTGTTGCGGAAAGATTTTCGAGTTTCCTCCGGTCAGCTCAGATGACACATCGGCAAAGTTTTCTCCAAAATTTGCCGATTTCCATACTTGGAATTTT
This sequence comes from Pseudotsuga menziesii, assembly GCA_001517045.1. Taxonomy (NCBI): domain Eukaryota; kingdom Viridiplantae; phylum Streptophyta; class Pinopsida; order Pinales; family Pinaceae; genus Pseudotsuga; species Pseudotsuga menziesii. The sequence goes on along the minus strand of LPNX010008629.1, from coordinate 374,989 downwards.
TTTTTTGGAAAGTTTTCTTTATTCCCGTCGGCTTCGTCTGTTGTGTCGGCGAAATCCAGACAATACAGCTGACGAATCGGCTCGGCTTTGCCCGATTCTTCTTGTCGACATTGTCGCTTCAGCGCATCAGCTTCCCTCGTCACTTCATGCCGACGCCGTCGACGAAATGCAGTTGACTACCTCGACACGCCTCGGCCACAATCCTTGTCAGCTCGACTCTTGGAAACCTAGTCGCCACTGTCAGCTCAACTCTTGGAAACGCAGTCGACGTATCGGCTCACTTCAGCTTTCTCAGCCGACAAGGGAGAATTTTCACACTTAGAATTTTTTTTAGAATTCTTCTACTTGTTAGCTTCTCGCTGCTGAACACAGAGCTTGATTCCAGCCTTTGTCAACTTCTCTTCATGGCCCATTGAGGCCCCATGCTGCAACATGAGCTCTGATACAACACTGTCACGTCCCCACCCTTCTACCAGAGAGAGGACACGACTAATGCTGCTAGCAATCCGGGCAAACTAGCCCCATGAACATGATATAAAGTGCATTGAACTTAAAAACATACACAGATGCATAAATCAATAACATATAGCAGAAGCAAAACACATTCCATTCAAGCATTCAAAATGTTTATATTATTTCATAAATGAATACGGTTGCGGCGGTAAAATACAAGAATACTTATCTTGAGAAGAAGCTTCCCCGCAACTAGCTATGTCGCTGCAACGTTCCACCCAACCATAGGTTGGTGTGCTCCTTACTCTCTCAGCATCACTGCCAGCCTCGAGCTGGGCATGATTTCCACAGGGAACTAGGGGACACAAACTTACACACAACAAGGCCACACAACTACTGTTAAGCCAATAACTACATCCAAACACAGTCAACCCACTAATAGGTGGATTCTTGGACTCACTCAGCCAAGCCAACATAGGGATGCACTACACAACAAAATGCAAGTTCTGGGGATGAACCAAAACAATTTTGGAAACAAAACGAATTGCCAAGATGGGTGAAAACAACCCCCTAACAACAATTCGATCCCCAGGGACGTTTTGGCCCTAACGTGGCCAAAACGGACTCAACAACACCCAAGAAATCGTGGGTCTCTTCTCCCACTCGCCGTGCATTCCCCAAAAACGAATTCCCAGCCTGGGGAAATTGAAGAAAATGATTGCTCAAGCAAGGGGAAAACACACAACAAATAAAAAACGTGAATGCCACACCCAAGAAGCTCCCAACTGCTTGAGAGAGCCCCAATGTGGATGAGTGATGGGTGAGAAAAACGCCCAAGAGCCCCTAATCGTGAAGGAAGAACACAACAGACCAAAAAACGTGGAGGAAAAATAGCTCTCCCAGCTTCCACTGCGTGAAGAAATGGAGAACACCCTGCTTGAGGAAAAACTGTGGCTGCCCTTGTGAGTGAATAATCCGCTCCTCTCATCCACGTGAGGGATAATGGGTGAGAACTCTCCCCTGGGGCATGCGTGTGGTCAAAGGCTGACGGCCCTGACGGCTGCCCACACCTCCCAAGCCTCAAGACAATAACTGCCCAACTCCCTCCTTGGAGAATTAAGTGGGTGGTTGAATAAGACAAGAAAGGTGGTTGGTAGCTAATGGGTTCTTCTTTTGACACCTGGCTTCTCCCCATTGGCTCAAGGTTAAACACCCCTCCCCCTTATCCTTAGGAAATCATGCCCCCATCTCTTTAATGTTGCATTGACATAGCTAGTTGTTGGTATTATATTAATTGCATATTTACATGATGTAGAAATTATATTGTGCCATCAACTAGCACGATAACCATCGGCATTGATTTTAATTGCCGAAACGTAGAACACTAAATCCATGGCGGGGCCTTTGCCTTGAGCTCCACACCATGATTTATTAACGCTATTTACATCATTTATAATTTAATGCAATTGGGGTTGAAACTGGGGTATTACAATCAGTTTTAGTTTATATCATAACTCTCATTTTTAGTCAAGAATTGGTGACAAGTGGCATTGGATGTTTGAACTTTACATTGGTCAATATAATCAATAAGGTGCTCCAATGTTCTCATTGTTTGCTCATAACAACCTAAAAAATGACTGAATTTTAATTTTGCTGGTCAATATTTTTTGGTTGCATGAATCAATAGTTTGTTGTTTGAAGTTTGGCATTGGAGGATAACAATCTAATTTAGTTAATTCTTCTACCTATAAGAACTGGCTGTTGAATTTTGTTTATTTTATACTTGTATAGTTCCCTTCTAATTTGATGTACTCTATGAGTTGGTACTTGTCATTCTTTTTTACTAGTTTTCATTATTTATGGAGATAAACATAATCTTTCATTTTCAATTCTATGCAGTACTTGGGTGACTTAGGTCTTGTTGCGAAGGCAAGTCGTTCAACTCAGAGGTTGATGGTTAAGCCAGCTCCTTTAACTTGTGTAAAGGTTCTTGAATGCTTTCGCATCATTGCTAAGGTACATGGCTCCATCATCATAACATGTCACTAATGCCATAGTTAGGTTCAACCATTAAGCTTAAATAAATTGTTTGATAAGGATTATGCTGTGGTATTTGCATTTTTGTGTTTGATATGATATCTATATCTTGATAATCATGTTTATGTACCGTATTAAGAAACTGTCTCATTCTATGACTATAACATTTTATAAATGTTAAGCTAATGGAAAATGCTAATATCCTTGTTGGGGTGAATATGTTGATCCTTGAGCAGCATTGGGAGCCATTCTCTGGGAGAATGGAGGCACCTGGTCAGTTACAAGGAACTTGATTCAGTCTGGGACTGAAAACTCAGCCTAGGGCTGAGAGGCTCTCTCTGGGAGAGTGGAGGCACTTGGTCAGTTACCAAGTCGTTAACCTTGGGTCTGCTTGATGCATCCTAGGGCTGAGGCAACTGGTCAGTTACCAGGACATCGCTAAAATCCCTAGACTGGATCTAGGCAAGTGTTATACTCCTCTTGGTCAATGAGTGATGGGACCTTCTCAAGGGACTGGCCAGCCCTTGTTGAAGATACCTAACACACGACCATGAAGTCAACAAGGAAGAACGAGATAAAAACACTTAATAATCCTCCTTGTTTTGATGATGTGCTTAGAGTTGTCATGAAGACCCAGAAGAACTCTTCAGATGACTTAATAAACCAAGAAAACCCCTTAAGGGTCCAAGCACCCTTTAAAGGACCATGTAGTAAAAGATTAAAAGGATTAAAAAGAAAATAAAAGTTTAAGAAAAAAGTCAAATGGTAAAAAGATTAAAAAAGAAAAATAAAAGACCATAAAGGATTAAAAATAAAAGTCAATGGTCAAAAGATTAAAAAGAAGACCATGAAAGATTAAAAGGTAAAAGTCAATGAAGATCAAAAGGTTCATTGACTTCCTATTTTTATGGATTCACCTTTCATTGACGAAGTATAAATTTATGATGATCTTCATTTGTTTTAATCAATCAACAGAAACCAATCTTCATCTGATGAATTTTCGTGGACTATCTGCTGGGATCTTCTCTCTCTATCGTGACTGTTTCTTTGGTTAGTATCCTCTCTGTCTCGTGGCTGCTTCTCTTCTGCTCCAGATCTTGGCAGTCCTACTAGGGCTCTCTTTTACTGCTGCCCATACTCTAACAGCTCACAGCAGCGTTGGCTTAGGCCTGCTACAGCTCACGAGTCACGGCAGCCTTGGTTGGGGTTGACACAGTCCACGGAAGCCCTGTTAGGGCCACCCACAATCCACCCGAGCCCTGCTAGGGCCTGCTCCTTGGCTCAACAGCCCTGCTAGGGCACCCACAGGTCACAACAACCTTTGTGGAGATCTGTATCAGCATACTGTACCAGTTGAAGGCAAGTTCAAGCAGACCAAAGAAGAGTGAAGGCTGTTCCAGGCAAGTGGCAGCATGTTTGGGGTTTGACTATGCTGAACATTCAACTTAGAATTATTTTGGACTGTAAAGCAAACTCAGATTTGATGTAAATGCTTCTCTTCTATCTGTTCATGTACAAACTCAGCCATCTCATTTAAAGGATGAATTAGTAGTTGTTTGGGGTTTTATTCCTTGAAAGGTTTCCCCCGAAAATTCTTGTGTTCCTGTGCATATTGTATGGATGATTGTTTATCTTTTACTGCTGCTACATAACTCAGATTTCTAACTACTGCTGACATACTATACAAGTCTGTTAAAAAGTCAAAGAAAACTGTTACTGCTATTAAATTTACATACATGTTAAATTTCAACAGAATATTGTTATAAGACAACGACAACAGTAAAGTACCACTAGTTGGCATTGGGCAATATACATTTTTGAATGAACTAGTTGCTTGCAGAGTCCACTATGAGTAGGATTGATATACATCGAATGGGCTAATTTCATAAATTAACCTCATCTTAAATTGATTTGTATTCCCATTTTGCACCACCAAGATATCTCTTTATCCCTTCCCCATTGTAATGTCATTCCCTTTTGTTAAGTATGGTGAAATGATGATAAAAGGTAGAAATAATTTCATAAACTAACCTCATCTTAAATTGATTTGTATTCCCATTTTGCACCACCAAGATATCTGTTTATCCCTTCCCCATTGTAATGTCATTCCCTTTTGGTAAGTATGGTGAAATGATGATAAAAGGTAGAAAACATTTCTATTGGATTTACCTTTTACGAAAGAAGAAAGAAAAAGAGAATATTTTCCAAGCAATGTCCACAAGACCAATTTCAAGCCTCCTCCAAAGCGGGGTCTTTAACCAATTAAACACTCCAAGCAACCGCATGATGTCCACTTACTAGTCTCCAAAGGCTTCTTCAAAGATTACTTGTTCTTCAAGCAAGGTCCTAAAAGGGGGTTTGAAACTTTGAAACCCTCAATGTTGTCCACTTGCCAACAAAACAACCTTCCAAGGGCCTCCAAATAGGTCCACCAATAAGGTGTGTCTACATGGTAATAAAACAGGCTGTCAAAGGTCATCAAAGGAGGGTCTTCAAATCAAACACTCCCATTAAATCCTCTTAACAATCCACACATGGAAACTTATTGCCATTAGATACTTGTTGCTTGTTTCAAGTTAGTTATTTCCTTTGGATGCTTTTTGCTGTTGTCAACTTAGTTATTACATTTAAAAACTTGTTGCTTGTGCGATCCTATTTATTGGCAGTAGATCTCGATTCTGGCTCTCTTCATAATGAATTTAAACTGTTTGATATCCTGGAGTGTAACAGACCTTGCCCTCAATGCTTAATATTCTTCACTGTTAGAACTTTATTTATGCCAAATGGAAATGATCCTTTGGGTTTCTCTTCATTAAATTCTTTGTGCTTTCTTATATTTGCTTTGTTTTTATCCTATTGTAAATCTTCAATTTTTAATTTTTTTAATCACTCTCAATACCTATCACTAAGTAACCCCGTGCACTTCCCCTCATTTCAAGGATGGTACCCAAGGTTAAACTGGATTCTACAGTGGCATAAGGCCATATCAACAATGCTCAGAAGGGGTTCAACAATTGGTTCACCAACCGTTATCTCATGAAGAGTCCAACAATTAGTTTTTGCATGTCTCATTGGAGATTTGAACGTGGGCGGGGAGACTGAAACACCTATCTCCTCAATCATCAAGCTATTGCCCCTCGATACACAAGTCTTTAGATATGTTGCTATACCTAAAAACATTAATCAAACATAACATACTGTCTTGAGAAATAACACGCTCTGTCTACTCATAACATACTCCAGCCTATGTACCCATAGCCTCCATCATAATAAATTTGATGTCCACAAACTGGCTTGTACAGGTTGGATATTTTAGGAGGAAAACATAGCTATCTAAGATAAAGAGCAATTATGATCAGCATCTTGTTCAGTTACTATTTAGCATGGATAAATATTAAAGAGCCCCAAGTAGGATGTTTTGGATGTTATTTTAGAAGTTTGTAATGTCCCAATTCAAAAATTCCCAATAAAGGCAGAATTTTGGAAAAAATGTCTTGACTAGTTTTGACTAAGGGGGATTCGAATGGCTCAAGAGGGTCTTGAATTTGGTAGGGACTGATGTGGGGAGTATTAGGACTATTAAAGTAATTCTCTGATAGTTTTATGGCAGGTCATAGACATCTGCAATTTGAATTGGGCATGATGGCAAAAAGGGCAAAATTACTAGCAAGTTATGATGCAATTTTCCCTAGGGTATGGGCAGAAATGGCTCTCCAACTCCTATTCGACCCTCCCAACTTTCAGAACAGAGTATGGGGACTGTAATTATACTTCATTTACTGTCATTTAGTGTGGTTAATAGTTCTGCAACTGAGTTTTAAATCTTCATATACGAATGTGCAATTTCAGTGATATTTGCTTAAGGGAAATGACACATAAAAGTTCAACTTCGGCTCATAAATGGCGCATATAATGGTTCCGAACAGAGCAAGATGAATATATACCATTGACAGCATTTCAATAGCTCACTAACAACACATAACATTGATCCAAGTCGCAGTATACATCAGATACACAATCTCCGTTGAAAGGGAAAATCATCACATGGAAACTAGTCACAATAAAGCTTGGAAATGTGGACATTTGCACATGTATTTCTTCTGATTTTGACTTACAGAGGATATGAGAGACATATTACAGAGCCATGAATCATTCACCCATGCTTGGGCATCAACTGAACTCAATGGGGCGAAACCACCATTCACACAAGTGCGCCTTCATGGAAAAACTTGGAAATCTAGAAGTAGAAATTGAGAGAATGGGAGGAAAGACGGATCACGAACAGCAACAGCCTCCTATCTGCAATAAAACACTCTTTGAAGCTCCAAATGAGAGGTCTGAATGGCCTCTCCAATGGCCAACTTGGATGAAAATCTCACTCTCTCGAAATTGGCTCACTAGCAGGGTAAGTGTGCACTCACCGTGCAAAGGACAAGCAATTGCTCTCCAAATGCCAAAGGCAAATTCAGAAATGATCAAAAGCCATTTACATTCCTCATGACATATTTTTATAACCCTCCTAAGGCTCTCCAAGGTCGAATTCATTCCCATGGGCTTCCTCCACCTCATCCTTGATGTTTAGTAACCTCCATGCCACTTGGCCTTCTCCTCAACCCTTCATTTTCCACCAAATTCGAATGGTTGCCTCTAACTCCCAAATTCGACCTCTTGGTGGCTATTTGTAGCCTTGTCATGTCAGATTTGTCATATGTCAGCAATCAGGTCTGACTTGTCATAGAATGTTCCATCATTGTTGTCATAAAGCGTAGGGAATCTAGCTCCACATGGCACCTAGTTTCTTCCTAGACTCTTCTTCTTCTATGGGGAGTTACTCCTACTCACCCATTCGAATCCTTGGGCTCATGATATGTCATTTGATGCCTCTTCACCTTCCAAGAACATTCCATCACTCATAATTTCGAATTTGAGGTTAAGTCAAGGACATGTGTAAGGAAGCATCTAGCCACCCAAGGCCCCCATGGACCTCCAAATGTCCTTATGAAGCAATGCCACTTTATTTTCTCCATAATTATTATTTGTATGAAACCCAATTTAATGTGTAAATGATAAACTAAGGTTCTCTTGGGTCCCATAGCTCCCTTATTGAAATATTTAATGCCTCCTCCCCAACCTAGGGAACTAGTAGGTGGGTGAAACATTGTCAACTAATAGACCTATTGAAAAGGGGACATGAGTCATGACAAAGTTGCTAAGTGAGATCACCTAGTAGTCAGTACATTAACTTTATGCTATGGCAACTGTGAGATACTTAATATTCCTATGCTGAATTATATCAAGGCAGATGAAAAGATGAAAACCTTTTATGGAAGAGTCTCACTTGCAATATGTATACAGTTAACTGGTTTGGTTTAAACTTTAAAGAATCTTTTTCTGGTTACTAATAACACATTTGTTTATAGCTAATTGTGTTTATATTTTGTTTCTCACATGGTATTGGTACTTGCAATGTTTGTATTCAGCAATCATGTGTCTGATGACCTATATTGATTGACGAAGTGGTGCCATGCAGCATTTTTTGATACTCTTTGTTTATTGAAGGCCCATAAACTGCTTATCATTTTGTAGACAAATCCACATATCAACACTCATTCCGAGATCAATGTCACATGCTTTTAAAGCTGTTATATATGCTTACTGTTAATCACTACTGTGATTTCTGAATAGGAATCTGGGAAGGAAAGTCAAGACAAGAAGAGGGCACGCATAAAGGCTCTTCTTGTAGCAGCAACAGACTGTGAACCCCAGTACCTAGTTCGTCTTCTTCAGGTGACTCAACAATAATGTTACTTTGTAACATTCTTTAAGGCTTTGCTTGTTTTGACTTAGTTTTTATTGTACTTTTGATGCAGGCAAAAATGCGTATAGGATTGGCCGAGCAAACTGTCTTAGTTGCATTGGGATATGCAGCCCTGTATTCTGAGCAGCCACCAGTTACCCAGTCCCAACTTGAGCAGGTTGCTTCAGATTTCTCACTTTTTTGGGACTTGATTTCTACTTGATTGTTTCTTGGCCTTCAGTGCAAATAAACATTAACTCACTCTATAGAGTACATTTGTTTCAGTTATTTTATTGTTACAAAATTTGGCCAACTACTCCCCAGTCAAACTCATCTTGGCACAGCAGATGAACCAAATTGACTTGTTGGCGAGTTGAACTTGCTGGCAGAAGATTTCAGTCATAAGTACTTATGGGTCAAATTCTGATCTGCAAGTACTCGTTGGGATTTCATGGGTAGTTTGACTCACAAGCTGGCTAAAAATCCTGGTGGGGCAATTTATATGTTTATAATATATATAACCAGAATAAGAAAAATATTGCTGTTCTTCTCTGAAAATTTAGTTGTGCTATTGCCATTTTTTTGCTGAGACAAAGGCGAACTCTTAGTCTCCAGTCTTGCTGAATTTTATGCTTAGCTTGTTTTTTTTTCCTAAACCGAGTTTGATAACATTATGAATTTGTAAGATAGACTTTTTCTCTGTGGCAGGACCGCACTTAGTTCTTGTGCTTTCTTGCTGTTGTTTATTGCCTTGTTAATGTTTCTTTTCTTTTTTTTCTCCCTCTAAAACTACAGTAACCTTTTATTACCTATAAAAAGTGTACTTTCTGCAGATGCATATTTTAGCTTTTCAAGAGATTTTCATACCAAAAACTAAAGCTTTAACCTTCATGTCCTGTCTGCCTTATTGTAGATCGTCGGCTTACAATCAGATTCTGTTAAAACAATTATTTCTCTTCAAAAATATACTATTCGGTATTCTGTTCCAAAAAAAAGATACTCAGAATTTTAATCCTACATTCATATAAATGCAGATTTCCACCTAATCAGACATCTGTGCAAAGTTATGCTATTTTAAATCCAAGACTGAAGTCCTTTGGCCTATACTATGCATAATATATTAATAAACCATAACCACTAAGAACCACAGCTTCTACACAGACTAATAACTGTTTCAGAATTAAAAACCTTTCATAACGTCATGTCTGACATTGGATATCTGGCATACCTATGCCATCCTTAAAACTTCTGAATCAACCCCGCATTATTTCCCAACAGAAGCCTTTTTTGGACAAGGAATCTGCCTGTATTGATGGTGGAAGGAAATCTCTGTGAACACTGCACTGGCTTCATCTACTTTAGAATTGGAAGAAGTGTCAAGTTCCCCAACCTGAAACTCCCTTGTATCCAATTAATAACCACCGAAGAATCCCTGAAAACCTGAAGGGCCCTTTTTTTATCAACTGCCAGGGACATCAATAATTTCAGGGTTAATAAGTAATAACTCACTGTAATTGTTTGATCCTCTCCCTATACCTGCTTTGAATTGAAAAAAAAGTGCCACAGAAATAGGATCCCCACAACACCACAGATCTCTTGTTGCCGTTGACTCTCTCCAACAAAAAAGCCCCAGGCCCCACTCCGCTGAATTAAGGGAACTCCATTATCCCTCGTTTTACTGTGTGCTTACAGGGACTTCATACTATTTAAAAACTGATCTGATCTGAGAAGCAGGTTGGAATGAAAGATGATCCTTTCCTTGGAAAATGCCTGCATTGAAAAAGAACCAAAAACCTCACAAAACCACCATTGGCAAGTCTCTAAACACCCTTAATTCCTTAGCCTGCAGGCAGCTCTTCAAACAGACTATAACTGTGTGCCTTTTCCATCCCCACGATATCTTATGAACTGATCCATTTCTGACCATACAGCTTTAGCAAAAATGCAACTGAGTAACAAGTGGTCAATTGTTTCTTTAGCTTGCTTGCACAGGATGCATCGATCTAGGCCTTGATGACTACGTCGTTGCAAAACTTCCCATGTTAAAGCCTTAATTCTAAGGGAAAGCCACACACAACTTTGTTTTCAGAGGAGCTTTGATAATCCAGTGTGTTTTCAGAGGAGCTTTGATAGTCCAGTGTCTTCCATCACTAGATTGCAGCTGCTAGATTATCCTCTTCATACCAAACCGAAAGTTTTAACTTTCATTTACCTCTCCGCCTTACTTCAGATCCAAGGCTTACAACCAGATTCTATTAAAGAAATATGCTATTCAGTATTCTGTTCCAGAAAAAGGATTCTCAGAATTTTAATACTACAGCCATATAAAAGCAGTCTTCCACCTAATTAGCAATCTGTTCAAAAGTCGTTGAAAAGGTTAGATCCTCATTTCTAAGGGTGAGCCAATATACAATTTTGTTTTCAGAGGAACTTTGATACTCCACAGTGTCTTCCATTACCAGATTGCAGGTCCTTGATTATCCTCCTCACTCAGAACTTTATAGCCCAGCCTTGGTTATTGGACCAGACTAGCGTGTCCACATCATCTCTGATCCTTGTGTAATCTTTGAAGAGCTGACCCACATATCGTTTTCATATATCAACTTCCTACTCTGTAAACTTAAGTTTTCTTCGGGTCTCCACCCCTATTGCCAGATTGTTGAATTAATAGGGTCCGCAGCTTGTGCTAACTTATGCAAACTCTGGCTATGCAACTTTATTATGATCCTCCTTGAAAGCATATACATGACACCACAGCCAACACAGGGGTCTACCTATATCCACACTTTGTCTCCTTATCAATTTTCCAACTAACCATTTGCCCACTAATGAAAATGACATCAGATCAGCCATCCACTTTATGGATACATTGTGTAATGGCTTGGATTCTAGTCTGATCCATTGTTCTATTGATAATGGCTCAATGTATTTCTGAGAAATCACCTGACTCCACAGACTTTGTGTGGAGATTAGACTCAACACACTCTTTGCTGCCAAGGCCTTACCAAATAAGTGGATATTTTTAGAACTCCAACCACCTGCCTCCTTGGGTTTAGCCAAGGATTGGCATTTGACTAAAGTGATACCCTCAACCTCTCTAGCCAGTCTACAAAAAATGGAAACAATCTTTCTGATTGATTCCAGCACCCCTATTGGATTGAATGCCATAGACTGCCAGTATACTGGTATTGCCTCAAATAAGGACTTAACCAGAATTACCTTGCCACACCGTGCGAGCCACCTGTTACACCATAACTTTGTTCTATTCTCTATCTTGTCAATCAGCCACTGCCAGTGTCTCTTCCTATTGTTATCTGGTTTCAGGCTAAGCCTTTGATATTTGAAACTTGATTGGAAGTCCACTTTCTGATATGGAAAAACCTGTAGGATATTACTTACCTGCTCCTGCTTGTCTTCATCAAATACAATTGAATATTTTTGCACATTTGTTTCCATGCCTGAAGTTCACTGTACAGTTCCGAAATTTCCTTTTAACTTAAAAACATCTCTTCTCAAGCCATCACAGAAAAGTAAAACATCATCTACAAACAACAGATGAATCAATTAGAAGGATCTTCTTAGCTTCGATCCACCCAATGAACCTGTTATTTTTGACTCCAAATTAATGCTTAACCATTCAGCAATAATAAGAACAGTAATGAGGACATTGGGCATCCTTGCTTTAAGCTTATATAAGGCCTAAGAATGCCATGCCAATCCATTAATTAGCGCTGCAAACGAAACAGAAGACAAACATCCCACTATCCAATACACCAATTGAACACAGAAACTGATGTGAATAAAAATCAATCTCAAATATAGCCAATTGGATGCCGTATGCCTTAGAAAGGTCCAATTTCATAACAATAGATTGCATCCTCTAAGTTTTGATAGAGTGGAGGCCATCTTGAGCCATTCCGATGGCTTCACGGGTTTGCCTCTAATGCAAAAATCCAGTTTGCTCTTTGATATAGACTCGGCGAATATTCATATAAACCTAACTGCTATGATTTCAGCTCGGCAAATATTCATTTAAACCTAACAGCTATGATTTCACTGTTTCAGCTATATACTTATTTCCAATTACACAATGAGATAGGTCTGGATTCATCGATGGAAGCTGGGCTATCCTTTTGAGGGATAAGGGTTAGAAAAGTGGAATTGAAAGATCCTAAACTCTCCCTGTTCTCCTTTTTTCCTCTACGTCTTGTTAGCACGTGTGCTAAAATTTGAAATTTTTTACAGATGCATCCACGCTAATTCCCTTGCAAAAAGATAAGCCAGTGAAAGTGATGGGTAAGGTCGAAAATTTCCCATGTCATATAACCTGAGTGAGTGCTGATGCAGGTTCTGAAGGATTCGTTCCTGGTCGAAAGCGAAGAAAACATTGAAAAAACCCTTAGGCGCGACCTTGGAGATGAGCCTGGTATGAAAAATCTATTCAAGGAGAAGTCTTGGCGAGAATAGACGGTGGAGATCCGAGCCGCAAAGTGATTTGACGCTCCGAAAGAATCCCGCAGAAGAAAGGTCAAAGACGAGGAGATCCACCTCCGATCCCAGATCAACGGTTAGGACGAACTGAAATAAATCAACGGTCCAGCAAAAAGGCGGAAGCAGAAAAGGCAAAGATTTGGTTGTGAAAGTTGGTAAACCCGAATTCCCCTTTCCGCAGTTCGAGATTCGACGGTCAAGGATGGCGCCGGGATAAATCAATGGTCCAGCAAAAAGGAGGAAGCGGAAAAGGCAAAGATTTGGTTGTGAAAGTTGGTAAACCCAAATTCCGCTTTCCGCAGTTGGAGATCCGATGGTCAAGGATGGCGTCGGGATAAATCAACAGTCCAGGAGAAAACAGGAAGCCAAAAGGCGGAAGCGGAAAGGGCAAAAATCCGGCCATAAAAAGTTGAAAGCCTGCTTTCCGCCAGCCTGTAGCTCGTCCCCACTTTGATCACAGATCAACTGTTCAGAACGCTTCTGCATTTTTAATCTCAGATCAATGGCTCGGAAAGGAGCAGAAAGGCGGGAGCGGAAATACAAAAATTTGGTTATGAAAAGTTGGAATCCCGCTTCTACTTTCCGGCAGCCCGCAGCTTGATCTCAGATCAACGACTGCGAAAGTTTTCTGTCTAAGATCGACGGTGCAAAAAGGGGCAACATGCGCACGGGATAAGTAGATCTCCCGATATGCGAAATTTGGTAGACCCCACAGCTTTCAACGACCTAGATCAACGACCGATAAAGATCCATGGCGAAGGTGGAGTCCGTTGCCAGAACTAACACAAACAAACAAACTTTTCAGATCTATAGAATTTGGTATGCCCTACAGTGTTGAATGATGGAGATCTGGAGGAGAAATGAATTTACGACGGGTATCAATTTCGCTGATAGAACTAGCACGAACAAACGAAGTTTTCAGATCTGCGAAATTTGGTAAGCCCTGCAGTGTTGAATGGTGGAGATCTGGAGGAGAAATGAATCTACGGCAGGTAATAATTCCGCTGATACAACAAGCACAGGAAAACAAAATTTTAAAATCAACGGAATTCTTATATCGACAGGCAAAATCCAGAACACACGTCCACACCATAGCTTTTGCAAAATTGATCGACGACTTATAAGTTATAAAAATTTTGTTGCGGGAAAGTGCAGCGAAGTTAGTGGTTTAAAATCCATCGGAATTTTATATCTGCAGGCAGGTTCAGACACGTGCTTCCATATCCTCGTTTTGGCTAAAAGATCAACGGTCCAAAAAAATTTCGCTCGTTGAAGATGTAGGGATGCATGAAACTGTTGCAGGCTGCTCGGAGATCCTCTGAACAGTGGTTTTCACCAAGCAGGCCTGAGTCCAGGTGTCAAATTTTCCTTTTTGATCCACCACGCGCATCCCAGCGTGCTTTCCTGATTTGTTTTGTGATCATGGCGAATTTGCCAAATCAGAATTTGTTAGAATTTTATATGTGCGGCTTTGATTCTCGTATTAGATTTGATTTTGGCTCTGTTTCGAGGTTGGTCTCGAGAGCTTAGTACTCTATAAAAATAGCCGCAAGAGAGGAACAAAGGGTTGGACATTCATATTTTGAAGCCTCTGTGCTTGGTTTTGTAGCTCTGCAACTTTCTTGGAAGTATTAATGCAAAGTACTTCAAGAGTGTCTGAGATTCATCACGGTGTTCAATGTTCAGTCTGTGTTCCATTGTATGCTTCATTTCTATGTTTGTGTAGTTTCTGCTAATGCGTTTCTAGTTGTATGCAAGGAATTTGTTATCTGTTTAGCACTCCCTGCATCAGATAACATGTTTGTTATGTGTTTATGGTAAATGTCTTGGAATTCATCCTCTGTTAGATGCTCCATTTCAGTTATCAGCCTTTACTGTTGCTTTTGCTAAAGGTGTTTCAGGAGATTCATCCATAGATAGGTGCCTCCTGTCTCATTGGGCTTCTTCTCATTTCCCCCTGCCATCTCTCAAAGATATTTTGCTGAATACTAACACCTATTTTGCCTTAGACTACAAAGGTTATCACTGGTCATTATTTGCTGTAAGTCCTTGAATGTTTTAGGCTTTGACTCCATTGCCCAATGGTATTTAATATTTGTTTGTCTTACACTCTTTAAAACCAAACAAACCCGTTTTCATTCAGAAACTTAGACTTCTGATTGCTTGTTTAAAGCCAAATGTATATGTGAATGACCCTGTGACAAAGAGAGAGCCCTTTCTAACTGTATAGGCTAGAATACAGTCTAAAGATTGGTTTGAAATGGTTACCCTAGTGATTCTCCTACCACAACCATTGGAAAATTATTGGGTGATAACACGTCCCTTGACAATTCTTCTTCTATCCAATCATAGGCCTCGATAAAAAACCCCACGGTCTAGCTATCTAGGCTTGGATTTTTATCTTTCTGAATAGAAGCCAAAACAACCTTAAGTTCTTTTTTGGTCACTTTCTGAACAAATTTTTTATATTCCTTTTCTCCAAGGAAGCTAGTAAAGAAGGAGGTGATTGTAACAATTTCAGCTATTTTCACCCTACCTTGTCATTGTATAAGCTCTTAAAGTGATTTAGCATAAAGTAATTTAAATGAGGATGGAGGTCTACTATCTTACTTCTCCAATTGGAGCAAAATAGGGAGATGGTCAGATTCACCCCCCACATTAACCCAGGATCTCATCCTTTTGTTGAATTTTAGCATGTGCATATATTCCTTAATTTTGCAGACTGTAAGATAGATAAAACAATAAGACAAGTGCAGTAGATAATCAAGCATCAACACAATAAACACCAGATGTTTTCACAGGGAAGCCTTTAAAGGACAAAATCCCCAAAAGAATTAGTAATTCATCCCTTAAATGCATAGTTGCCGGATTCAACCCTAGGCCTAACCGCACTCGATTTAGATACTTTCAAATCGGATTCTCGGATTCTTCCACCTCGTTTTGACTAATATAAAGTTGTTTACATAGGATAATTAAGGTTAATTAGGGTTAGGGTTCCAAATCCCCGATTCCTAATTTTGGGATGAGTGCTGCACCTGTATCGGATTCTTTAGCCGATTCCGATCGCACCCACGATTCGTGTAACCTTGCTTAAATGAGATGATTGAGTTTGTAGCAGTAAAAAGAAGAATCTCAGAATTCTGAGATGAATGTTCTTCAAAATTGTCGAACCCTAGAATTTGACCAAAAATTTCCATAAGAACTAATTTCATAAAAAAATTTAGATTAAGGCTTTCTGCCCAAATTTTCTCTCTGTTGCCCGAGCCTCTATCTCTGTTTCTAGAATTGCTTGAAACTCTTCTGCTGTTGCTTGGAGGCTGCCCGAGCCAGATCTGGGGTGCTCGAGACTTACAGACTACTGCCCGAAATTGCTCGGGGTACTTCTGAGGCTGTCCGGGTTATTTTTGTGGCTGCATGTGATGGGTAGCAGGCTGCCCGAGGTCAAATCATGGTTGCCCAGACCTCCGCTGTGTAGGCCCGTGAACCCTTCCTTCTGCCTCGAGTTGCAGCTGCTGACCGCGAGAGAAATAGAGGAGCCTTCACTTGTAAATATGATTAGGATGATGCCCTAGCTAGCTAATCACCATGGTAGGGTGTAAACCATGAAGTTTGTTGCTTACTTGCAAATCCCTGCGAAATTCTTAGTCTCCAATGGAGCAGTCACGATGGAGGAAAAGGTGCGTTGAAATGTTTTGCAAGTGATCTTCTTTTATAACCTTTTAGTCACTTGAAGTGGTCCTTACAATTAGGAATAAAATAATAGGGTTTTATTCTTTTTCTAGTTTACCCTGTTGATTTTGACCATTAGTGGTACTAAGGACCTCCATGTATTTTTACTTCGACTTCTTGTGGTACAAGGGTCCTTTTGTATTTTTGACTTTAGCTTCTTGGTCTTCTTTAAGTGTTCTGTGGTCAATACAAATGGTCTTCATGGTCCTTCATGCCCACTCAAAGTACATCATTATAAATAAGGAGAATTACCGGTGCTTTTATCTTGAACTCCTTGTGCCACCAAAATCGGGTACTAGGCGTTTTGAGTCTTGACCAAGGGTAGCTAATCCCTGGAGAAGATCACACAACCCATAGATCAGGTTAGGGGTGCCTCACATGCCCAGACCTGGTCTAGGGCTTATAGCCTAGTAACTGACCAGGTGCATCAGCCCTAGGCTGCATCAAGTGAGATAATGCCAAATACTTGGTAATTGACCAAGCGCTTCCATTCTCTCAGAGAATGGCCCTCAGCCCTAGGATGAGTCCCCCAGTCCTAGATTGGTTCATCTTCTTGGTAACTGATCAGGTGCCTCCATTCAAGGAATGGCCACTGAGCTCTAGGTCGAGTCCCCCAGTGCTAAACCGGTTCAACTTCCTGGTAACTGACCAGGTGCCTCCATTCAAAGAATGACCACTCAGCTCTAGGCTGAGTCCCCCAGTGCTGGACTGGTTCAACTTCTTGGTAACTGACCAGGTGCCTCCATTCAAAGAATGGCCACTTAGCTCTAGGCCGAGTCCCCCAGTGCTGCACTTGTTCCACTTCCTTGTAACTGACCAGGTGCCTCCATTCTCCAAGAGAATGGCTCTCGATGCTGCTTAGGAAAATCAACATGCCCTCTCAGCGAGAGGTATTCTCTGCCATGCCAAGCTTGTCACGAAAGTACACAAACTTCGTTGTTGTCAAAGGCTGGGTCAGGATATCTGAAATCTTTTCGTATGTACTGTAGTTTCAGAGTGCCTCTCTGTACTAGGTATGTGATGAAATGATACTTCATTTCAATGTGTTTCGATCTATCGTGAAACACCAGATTTTCTGAAAGCATAATGCAACTCTGATTATCACAATGAATAATCGTTGAGTCAAGCTTTCCATCAAACAGATCAGAGAGTAGTTTCCTAAGCTAAACTACTTCCTTGTAGGCATCACTCGCACCAATGTTTGAATATACTCAGCTTCAGCTGTACTCTGTGCTATGGAACCCTGTTTCCTACTGGACCAAGAGATCATTGCAGATCCCATACTAAAGGAGTAACCTGAAGTACTTTTTCGGTCTACTGCATTGCCAACCCAATCTGAGTCAGCATATCCGACTAACATTACTCCACTGCTGGAAGTAAACCTGAGCCCAAAGTGATAGTACCTCACACATATCTGAGTACATGTTTGGTAGCTACCTAGGGTATGTGCTTCGGATTAGACATGAACTGACTCAAAGCATTTACTATGTAACAAATATCTGGTCTCGTGTGCACGAGATACATCAGAGATCCAATGAGTTGTTGATACAAAGTAGAGTCCACATCTTGTGAACTGGTGGCTGAGTCTCACAACTTCTTCAAGTTTGTTGTCATGTGCATGTTCATGGACTTGCAGTCCTGCATCCCAAGTCTCTGCAAAATATCAACTGCATAGTTCCCTTGTGTTAGGAAGATCTTGCTTGGCTTTTTCTAGACCTCGAGGCCAAGAAAATAATGCATAAAACCAAGATCCTTCATTTTAAATTCAGAGGTGAGCTCCCTCTTACACTGAGCTATGAACTGCTCCTCTCCAGTAAAGAACATGTCATCCACATACAAGACTAGGATCATGATGTTGTTATGAACAACCTTAAAGTACAGATTGGAGTCAACAGTACTTTTGGAGAACCCCAAGTTGTGAAGGTATCCATCAATCCTCACATACCAGACTCTCGGAGCCTGTTTGAGCCCATACAAGGCTTTCTTCAGTTTATACACATGGGACTTATCCCCATGAGTTACGAAGCCTTCTAGTTGTTCAATGTAGACTTCCTCATCAATGTTTCCATCGAGGAAGGCTGTTTTTACATCCATATGATGATGTTTCCATCCTAACATAGCAACAAGAGATATGATGGTTCTGATGGTAGTATACCCAGCGAAAGGAGCAAAAATCTCACCATAGGCTATGCCCTCTTTTTGGGTAAAGCCACGAGCTACAAATCTGGCCTTGTATTTCTCAATGCTGCCATCAGCAGCATGCTTGATTTTGTAGAGCCATCTCGAAGTTACTACTGACTTTCTTGTTGGTCTGGGAACGACTTCCCACACATCATTTTTCATGATTGAACTGTACTCTTTAATCATAGCATCATTCCATACTTGTTGACTTGCTGCTTCTTTGTATTTGGAAGGTTCAACATTGATGAGCTAGCTCGTAAGACTTGAGTACTTCTGTGGTCTTATGATTTCTCTGAAAGTCTCGGGAGGAGCTTTATGCTTCTCAACTTCTTGTACCGTTTCTCGGTTTTAGGCAGGTCTCCTTTTGGAAGGAGGGACCTCAAGTAGTTCTTCTAGCGGACTTCCAGGTTCCTTAGTCATACCTGGAATTTGAGTCTAAAATTCTTCTTCCTCCCTTTGAACTTCTGAATCTGGGATCTTAGAAGGAGGTTCTTCATTTTTCTTTGAAGGCTCTTGTGTTTGACGAAACATGACTTCCTCATGGAATATCACGTCTCTATTGACTTCAATGTACCTCTGTCCAAGGACATTGATGCAGTAAGCTTTCGAGCTTTCACTGTAACTGACAAATACGCCTTTCATTCTGGAAGGCTCTAGCTTAGTGCTTTTTTCTTTAGGTACATGAATATACATAGGAGTGTCGAAAATCCTTATGTGGTGAACTGCAGGTTTCTTGCTGGTGAAGACTTCTTCTGGAGTCTTTTCCCCCAAGATGGCATGAGGTCTTTTGTTTTGAATGTACACATCAATACATGTAGCTTCATCCCACAAAGCTAAATGAAGATCAAGGTCAGTCAGCATAACCTTAGTAGCTTCACCCCATTCTGTTGAGGGTTGTAAGGCGCTTTCAGCTCCCTCTTGATTTCTGCTTCTCGACATAAATCGTCAAATTCATTATACTCATATTCACCTTCATTATCTGATCTTAGGATACAAATGTGTCTTCCTGTCTGATTTTCAATTAGAGCTTTGAACTCTTTGAACTTGTCAAAAGTCTCACTCTTGACTTTGAGAAAGCAGATCCAGGATTTCTGGGAGTGATCATTTATGAACAAAACATAGTACAAGCACCCACTCAAGGAGGGTGAAGACATAGGCCCACAAATGTCAGAGTGAATCAAATCCAATATTCCTTTAGATCTATTCTTGCTTCTGGAGAAGGATTTCTTAGTGTTCTTACCTAGAGCACAACCCTTGCAAATACCATCATGTTTAGGAGAAATCTCTGGCATAACTATAACCATCTTTTGAAGGCCTGGAAGAGTTGTATAGTGAAGGTGTCCAAATCTCCGATGCCACAACTCACATGGATCAACTGTGTTGTACAACTGAGCTTAGCCTCTCTTTCTTTGCCCATAGTAAGACCCTCTTGTCCATGAAGAGGACCTAGTAGCCCTTGTCTTCTAAGCCAACAACGAAGAGGAGGTTTTTCTTCAAACCAAAGACATAAAAAGTGTCATCAATGTATAAAATTGTGCCTGAATCAAGTTGAAGTGAGGTTGAGCCAACTCCTTTAATCTTCTAAGTGGTTTCATCCCCAAGTTCCACCTTAGTAGTGAACTTCTTCTTTTTATAGCTGGTGAGTGCTTCATGGTGACCTGTCATATGTCTGGAGGCACCACTATCTACTAACCAAGAGTTAGCACTATCAGTCATGGATCCAAAAAGAGCAGAGATCAGGTAATATTCCCTTCTAGGTTCATCTTCATTGGTAGCCTTAGTATTCTCCTTCTTCTTCTGCAGTAGAAGCTTGGAACCTCCTTTTGAACTTCCTCGTGGGCTGCCTGCAATCTTTGGCAACATGCCCAATCTTATGACAATTAAAGCATTCTAAACTTGGAGCATCAGAGTGTTTACCTTGTGGTTTCTTTCCCTTCTTTTTCTGAGTGAAGGGCTTCTTGAACTTTCTTGTATTTGCTGTAAGGGCAAGATTTCCTTCCTTAGTGCCAGTTGCTTTGTTTTGAACTCTTCCTTCTTCTTCCAAACAGTCATGCCAAAGTCTGTCAAAGTTTGGCTGATTTTCACGTCCACTTACAGTTGCCAGAAAAGTTTCCCAAGAATTGGGAAGACCATTGAACATAGTCTGTACAAAAACATCATCATCCATAGTTATACCAATAGCAGTAAGTTGGTCTCTTACCTGTGCAATCGTTGTGAAGAAGGGTGCAAGTCCTTCATCCTTATTCATCTTCAGTGTACGAAGCCTTTTCTTCAATACTCTTTTTTGGCTAGGTGCTTTCTTTTCATACAAATTCGTCAAGGTGTCAAAGTATTCTTTGGCGGTCTTTAATGGTGTGATGGTGGGTATCAAGGTTTCCTTGACTGAGTCATAAATGATCCCTCTTGCCTTTGCTTGCTTCTTCTTGAAGGCAACTCTAGCAACATTAGTTGTAGGTTCTTCCATGTCATTGAGAATTAGGTCATCCATATTATTTTCTTCTAATGTGGCCGTAAGCCTAGCTTTCCAAGAGTTGTAATTTGCTGAACCCTCAAGCCTCTCTTCCGGTCTGAAAGTGTTGGTGGCCATCTCTGGTTCACAAGGCACTTATCTAAGTCTGCAAAATGTCCCAAGGTCTAATAAGATTACAACAATATGCTCTCTTACTGTAATCTTCACATGCAAAGCTCTGATCCCATGTTGAAATTTAGCATGTGCATATATTCTTTAATTTTGCAGACTGTAAGATAGATAAAACAATAAGTTTAGTTGATAATCAAGCATCAAGTTATCAACACAATGAATACTGGATGTTTTCATGGGGAAACCTTTAAAGGACAAAATCCCCAAAAGCATTAGTAATTCATCCCTTGAATGAGATGACTGAGTTTGTAGCCACAAAGAGAAGAATCTCAAAATTCTGAGATAAATGTTCTTCAAAATTGTCAAACCCTAGAATTTGACCAAAAATTTCCACAAGAACAAATGTCACAGCAAAATCCAGATTAGGGCTTTCTATCCAAATTTTCTCTTCATTGCCCGAGCCTCTATCTCTGCTGCCAGAACTGCCCGAAAGTCTTCTGCTACTGCCCAGAGGCTGCCTGAACTAGATATGGGCTACCCGAGATGGTTTTGTTGCTGCCCGAGATTGCCTGGGGTACTTCTGAGGCTGCCCGAGTTATTTATGTGGCTGCCTATGATGGGTAGCAGGTTGGTTGAGGTCAAATCCGGGCTGCCTAGACCTCTGCTGTGTTTTCTGCTACTGCCCAGAGGCTACCTGAACCAGATATGGGTTGCCCAAGATGGTTCTGCTGCTGCTCGAGATTGCCTGGGGTACTTTTGAGGTTGCCCGGGTTATTTCTATGGCTGCCTATGATGGGTAGCAGGTTGGTCGAGGTCAAATCCGGGCTGCCCAGACCTTTGCTGTGTAGGCCCGTGAACCGTTCCTTTTGCCCAAAGTCAAATTCAGGCTACTCGCTGTAAGGAGCAGGCTGCTCAAGGTTCTGTGGTGGTTTCTTGTGAGGTTTTCCTGCTGCCCGAGAGAAAAGAGGAGCAGCCTGTGAGTAGAAATGGTCAGCCCAGATGAGGAGAGGGCGGTCCTAAGCCTGGTTGGAGTTGCAGCTGTTGACTGTGAGAGAAATAGAGGAGTTTTCACTTGTAAATGTGATTAGGATGATGCCTTAGCTAGCTAACCACCATGCTAGGGCATAAATCATGAAGTTTGCTGCTCACTTCCAAATCTCAGCGAAATACTTAGTCTCCAATGGAGCAGTCATGATGGAGGAAAAGGGGCGTTGAAATGTTTTGCTAGTGATCTTTTATAGCCTTTTAGTCACTTGAAGTGGTCCTTACAATTCGGAATAAAATAATAGGGTTTTATTCTTTTTCTTGTTTACCCTTTTGATTTTGACCTTTAGTGCTACGAAGGACCTCCATGTATTTTTACTTCGATCGCTTGTGGTACAAGACTCCTTTTGTATTTTTGACTTTAGCTTCTTGGTCTTCTTTAAGTGTTCTGTGGTCAATGCAAGTGGTCTTCATGGTCCTTCATGCCCTCTCAAAGTACATCATCATAAATAGGGAGAATTACTAATGCTTTTATCTTAAACTCCTTGTGCCACCAAAATCAGGTACTAGGTGTCTTGACCAAGGGTAGCTAATCCCTGGAGAAGATCACACAACCCATAGATCAGGCTAGGAGTGCCTCACATGCCCAGACCTGGTCTAGGGCTTATAGTGATAGCCTAGTAACTAACTAGGTGCCTCGGCCCTAGGCTGCATCAATTGACTCAATGTCAAATACTTGGTAATTGACCAAGCGCCTTCATTTTCTCGGAGAATGGCCCTCAGCCCTAGGTTAAGTCCCCTAGTCCTAGACTGGTTCATCTTCCTGGTAACTGATCAGGTGCCTCCATTCAAGGAATGGCCACTGAGCTCTAGGCCGATTCCCCCAGTCCTAGATGCTTCAACTTCTTGGTAACTGACCAGGTTCCTCCATTCAAAGAATGGACACTCAGCTCTAGGCTGAGTCCCCTATTGTTGGATTGGTTCAACTTCCTTGTAACTGACCAGGTGCCTCCTTTCAAAGAATGGCCACTTAGCTCTAGGTGGAGTCCCCCTAGTGTTGGACTGGTTTCACTTCCTAGTAACTGACTAGGTGCCTCCATTCTCCAAGAGAATGGCTCTCGATGCTGCTTAGGAAAATCAACACCTTTTAGGATCCCTCACAATAGATTCAAAAACTAAGAATGTATTTAACCTTTTGGAAATCATATTGGTTCCCACCCTCAAATTCCTCCAAGACGAAGACATCTTTATAGGCTGAACATTCACAAGCCTTGTTTCCTCAAATTAAAGGGCAAATTAGTCTGCTAGAGGATCCTCCATGGCAACAACCCCCAAGTCTCTTTTTTTTTCATACCGAGATCAAGGTCTCCACCCAAAATTAAAATCTCTACTTTCAGGTTGCCCTCTCAGAAAGGAACTCTATCTTCATAAGATCCATACACATTAACCACCATAAAATCTTTCCTCAGTTTCCTTGAGAACAACTTTGCTCCTATCCTTGAGGCCAAATGTCAAATACACCAAACTATTCAGTCTCGTAGAGCATCTCCCTCACCTAGTAAGCAGACCCTTGAGAACATCCTACATCATCAACAACTAAAATGTCCTAGTCCTTCCAAGCTTTGGACAAGTCCTCAATGAGCTTGTTTTCCTACCCATTGGTCTCTTGAATCAAAATGACATCAGGTCTGTGAATATCCCTCAGCAGACCCATGGCAAGTTTTTTAAAGGGTTTGGCCATCCCTCTAATATTCATGGGTAGAATTAATATTGGTAATCCAGTTTTGGGGCTTGCCATACTTTAAAGGCCTTTTTAAGTTTTTTTTTGTTTTCCTTCCATCACCTCCTTGAGATCTTAATTATGAGCTAGGGAGAAATGGACTTTTTGCCCCCTCCTAGGATAGGAAGAATATTGTTTTATTCCATCACTCCCTAAATTCCCTCAAGTTCCCTTCAACTATGAGAGCTCTGGCCATTTTCTAGACCTAAGAGAATATCTGCAGAAATCTGAAGCATCCCCACTCTCCCCACCTCCCATAGATGGAGATGATTTTAAAGTCCCCAAGGATTTATTTCCCCTATCTGCAATAATATTCAGCCCCCCTACTAACAACAAGTCTACCACCTTAACAACAGAGGCATCAGCAGGTTTTCGGACATCCTTCCTACTGACAACCCCTTTCCTAGACTTTGTAAATGGGAGCTCCTTAGGCCCTACTAAACCTAGTCATTCATCTTCATTCAAAATTACAGTCTAATGCTAAATCAACAGCCTTAGGACAAAGCAGAGACTTAGTCAGTTGCATAGAGGCCTGCAACCACTTGACTCTTGAGCTATTTGAAACCTGAAATGGGGTTTCCAGGAACACATTCAGCTCTTCACCATCCTGAGGCCTGAGCTCCTTAGTCATTTTCTCCTCATTCAATGCAATAGGGAGCCTTCAACTACTAGCCCGTCCTCTTTAGACTGAGCACCATTATTAGCCTTTTCCTCCACCTTAAGAAATTGTCCAATGGCTATTTGCTTAACTCTTCTGCTATGACAGGGATTGGAGACTCTTTGGCATCTTCCATATCCTCAACTGCCCTTTTTTTTTGTTTCACATCTTCCCATGAAACGTCAAAAAACAGGTAACCTAAATGCCCACAGACATGGCATGTAGAACAATAGAATGGAAGTGCTACATAGTCCAATTATGATGCTAGATCCTCCAGAGGAGCCTGCTTTTTTACCTTGAGATGGTCAACTTTACATCATCCACCTTGAATATCTCCAAAATGTTTTTGCCAAACTTAGGGAAAACTAATGTGATATGCTCAAAGCAGGTTCAGTAGTGAAAGTCTACCTACTCATAATCTAATTGTTGAGTCCTTCGACTACCTTTGCTATTTAGAATGATATCTGTAGGAAGACTGATTTGTATGTAAACCTCTAAAAGCTTTTGGTGAACCATCTTCCCTCCCCACTCCCATCTCTTGCTTGATCTTGATCCAAAAAATTCCAATACTTCCTCCCTCTATGATGTCCCAGGGCAGCCCCTAATCCAGGTTATCTCCCCCCCACCCTCCAAATTTAATCTCTTATCGAGATATCTGAGAGGCAGTCTGGGTGATGAATACTAGCAAAACAACGAATGAGGAAGGGTTCTATGTAGAACTCCTCAATCATGGTCTCCACATCCAAGATTGTCACTTGGTCGATTTGTTCAACCATGTGGTCCATATAGTTTTTCTGCAACCTTAGTCACACCGGACTATTCATCTAATTCACAAATTGGGCTCGTGTAGATTTGAATAACTACAGAACGATCATTATTGGCCACACTTTCTATAATCTCTTTGCTACGGTCCTCCATATGAAGATTTCTAGGGAGCTTGAGCAGAGGCAACATAGAGCTAGAGGATAGGCTAGATTCCCATTGACACACCATACCATTAATTACATTCTTACACCCCGGGCCATCATCGAGGAGGCATGACACCGCTTTTCAGTCTACCTTCTTTATAGAATTTCGAAAATCATTAGACTCTATCCTTTGAGAGGCATTGTTACAAAGGATTATATACATTGGCATTTTCGGGACCCTACATATCGACATTGTGTGCTTGCACGAGATGGTTCTTGGTTTTCTCTGCACATCATATCGGGCATCAAACTTTACCGGGAGTACGGTGCACCATTGGGATCAAACAAGGATGTCTCTTGTCCCTCGGTTTATTTGGGATCTACATAGACGAGATGGAGTCCTTCTTGCATGATCACATCTAGGATGGTGATGGATGCCTTCTCTACCAAGTCTTGATTTCTATCCTACCTTTTGTTGATGATGTGGTCCCCTTAGCCTCATCTCTAGAGGGTTTGCAGAGACAGTTGGATACCTTGGCCCTTTTTTGTGACCTTTTTTAGTTGATGGTCAACGTGGTTAAAACCAAGGTCATGATCTTGAACAGGTCAAAGAAGACCCTCTTGGATCACCATTTCTTATTTAAAGGGGAGAAGATTGAGATCATTGACACCTATACTTACATGGGGGTGTAATTCATAGGACCTCATTTTAGTTTGTGGCATGCCTTTTAGTCTTGAGTTAACAAGGGCTATGGATCCTTAGCCTTCCTCAAGTGATAGTGTTTTCGAAACCATTTCTAGGACATATCTTCTAAGATGTCTCTCATAAACACCCATGTTTGGCCCATAGATCTCCATTGTTCAAAGGATTGGGGGTCCTGTTTGCTAGAGTCTAACTAGGCTTCAATAGAGAGAATGCAGATCCTCCTCCTTCGTCGCATCATCAGATGCAGGCAAACATGCCCTCAACCCATCATACTTGTGGATTTTGGTGCCCAACTCTTTTTGGCTTGAGAGTGAATTCAACCGTGTCTCACTTCTACACTGCATTCGGTTATTTGTTGACTTGACAAAGGAATAAGATCGATATTATCAGTACTTGGCCTATTGTTCATCGGGATCCATTGCCTTAGGCATCTCTTCAAGCTCCACTTGATGTTGGTATGTAGGGGCCTTGGGTATTTTGGAGTGTGTTGTTATTGCGATGGATTGGCTGCCCCCATTGATATCCCTTGGATGCACTTGGCCATCTCATAACTACTAGGCAAGAGATAAACAAGATCATCCGAGATGATATCTATAGGCAATTTGTACAGGCCACTTGGATCAACCCTCGAGGTGGTTACGTATGAAGATGACCTTCTATGCTAAGCACTTCATGAATATGAGGGATGGGCTCATTATTTGGCCTCATTAAACACTTTACTATTGGGTGCATGTTCTTTGTATTTCCTTGGTTCAGTTTAGGGTGGGCTCTCATAGACATAGGGTGGAGCCAACTCACTAGATTGATTGATGTGGAAGGATCTGCCTAGTGTGCCATCTTTGGGACGTTGGGAATGAGAAGCACTTCATTTTTTGTTACCCTATTTACTACGAATTACAAGGGCGGTTCCATTGAATTTTCAAGGAGCTTTAAGCTCTAGCTAGTTTCTTCATGTGCCCCAGTCAGAGATGTCTGGCCTTATACTTGCATGAGGCCGTTCGACTCCATTCCATCAACCTTAAGCTACATCCACATCCCAGACCAGCTTCCTTTAAGCATATCATTTCCTTTTTCATGGTGCTGCCATCTATTAGAAGGACCAATAGGTAGATAGATAGCGAACCTGTTTCCAACCCTAGATCTGTGTGGACCAAGAGGGTTGACCACCTCCACTTTCGAGAGACCCCAACGACATTGTCAGCCCCGGTCCCATACTAGTAGTCAGACGGTATCATTATCAAAGCGACAAACCTCCTTTAGGCAGCAACACATTACGTGGTTCGACTTCTCTTCCAGTTCTTCCTCCAAATAGACTTCTATGTTGAGATTCCTTCAGATGGAGGAGAAATGGTTCCAGGGGGCCATGACATGCTTGTACCATTTGTATTGCAGATTCTAGATCCATTTTCTTGGCACATTTGTCTCTCGGATCGACTCTCGATCTTCAGAGACTTGGTTTTTCTGGGATCTAGATTAGATTCATAATTTACTTTCTGCATCTTGCTATTACCTATCTTAGTGTCATTCGTTGGACATTAACTAAATTATCATATTTTATTGTATATAACTGTATTCTCACACATGGCAAACTGGGAAATTTCTTCACTTTGAGAGTGAGGTCTAAAAATGTTCCAACAAAATTCTTAATGGCTTTTGGAGTTTTGATGTGCCTAAAATCCAATGGGAGGTGTTACGCAACATCTGTACTTAACACACCTTCAGATGTGCCCCAAGGAGAGAGAGTTATTTTTTTTTGACCAGGAGGGTTGTTATCGAGCAATGGTGGTCATGTCTGGGCCCTTTGGTCCTTCCTTTAGGAGTACTATGGCTTAATGGCACTGCTGACTGCCCTTTGTTAGGGTTTTTAACCTCGGGGTTGGTGTTCAGGGTTCCTAGGGGTTGATCACCGGGTCACATGGCCCCATATCTTCTTTGCTTGCTCTGGTGGCCTTTGCTTCAGTGGCAAGACATTCGTCTCCCTTCACAGCCACTTAGGACACCCTCTTGGCCCTTTAGTTAGCTGGCGCTTTCTCTCCATGGCCTTATTTCCTCAGAGGAAGCTATCCTCCACACCAGGCCTTCTTGCTGCTTTGAGGAGGGCGTTGAGGGATTTTACAACATTCTTGGGGTTAGATGGGGTATAACGCCTTCCCTCAAGCTCACTCTCGCCTTTCGTTCGAAGTGATTCGCTAATTTGGCAGTTTTTGGCACCTAGGGGAAAAATACCCCAAGTAGCCTACCTTAAGCCTACATTATGACTATTTTATTATTATTATTTTGTTTTAATTTTAAGTTGACATTTTATAATTTATAATTGACATTTTAAAGGCATGTCGACTTGGATATTTTTGCAAAAAGTGAGTCTGAGATCATATAAATAGATCTCCTCAATTCATTTTTAAAAACTAGACAAGTGGGATTAAACACTCTACACTTATTTTACCCAACTAGGGCTCTTTGAAGTGAGGCGCCTCCTCTTGAGAAAGATGTTTTCTGGGTTTGATGATGAATTCTTGAAGTTTTCTTCGGTTAAATACTCTTGCAAAGGTGATGCTGTGATTTGTTGATGAAACATGTGTACAAGGAGGTATCCATGCTTTTTCTTGATGTCTCTTTGTTATTGATTGATGAATGATTATGTTGATGGATTGAATGGTAGCCAATAGGGTTGCATCTGTCTTGGCAAAAGTCTTCGTCATTCCTTAATCACCTTGGTGTAGGAGTACGTCCTTCTAGGTGTTAAAGATAGTGCATCCACGAGACTTAATCCTAGGGAGGATGGTACCCTAGTAGTTGACTAGGGTAGAGTAAGACCCTAGAAGGTACCTTAAGGCCCCCAGTAGTCTCCTGGGGTTCTTGGTCTGGAACCAAGCAGGTTGATGCCATGGCAAAGCCCCTAGCACTTGGCTAGGGCCCTATGTGTCTCTAGGGTATTCTAGTTTGACACTAGGGACACGATGTCCAAGTAGATCCTGCAGGTAGAGGCAGAGACATTCCTGGTCTGGGACCAAGTAGGTCCTGCAGGTGGTTGATCAACATTCAATTTGGGATTGAAGCTCAGCTTAGTACCGAGGACCATTCTTCGGGAGAATGGAGGACCTGATCAGGGACTAGGTGGTTGATTAACATGATTCAGTCTGGGGTTGGAACTCAGCCTAGGGCTAAGAGCCATTCTTTAAAGAATGGAGGATCTTGGTCAGTTAACCAAGATAGTGATGTGTGATGTCCTCTCTCCTAATTGGTTACTGCTAGGTTGTTTCTCAAGGGATCGACTACCCCTTGATGATGTCACTAGCACCTAACCCTTAGGAGTAGTATTGAAGGCCAAAGGATCGTACCATCCAGTTTGGATCTTCCCCTTATACAATGATGATAAAATATATGAAACAATGTACCTTGAGAGAGAGAAAAGATTAAAGTCGTTGCTATTGTTTGTCCTATACGTAAGTGTTTGTCCACCCTTATGGTTCACCTTGATCTTGTGTGTTTGTGGGTTGTTTTATTGTGACCCCCTTGGTTGACTCATGGTTCTTTACCTTACTTGGTCCTAACACTCTTATTGTGTGTGTACCTTTGTTATGACGACTCTTACTTTATGGGTTTTATCCTAAGTCATATTTACTTTATGGTTTTATTAATAAATCATTTTACCATTTACTTTATGGTTTTATTAATAAAACCTTTGGTCCATTTTACCTTATGGTTTTATCTTATGACCTTTTGACCATTCATTTGATTTATGTTTTATTTATTTGGACCTTTGATATACTACCCTAAGTCATTTTATTTTATAAAATCTTGGACCATTTTATTTATATTTGACCTACGGTACCCTATCTTAAAGATAAACCAAGGTTATAAGTTTCGACCCATATGTCTCTCCCTTAGATCATCCTTCGATGCTCATGAGCAGTATGACCTTGGTCTTTCTCTAGCATGACTGGGTCCTTTCTCTTGCACCCACAATTCCTCTTCCTCCGCGTAGCTGTTCACTCAACGTGATTTCCAGCGTGTCTCCTTTTGTGTGATTGTTTTTTTTTCACCGCGAACCCAAGACTGTACTCTCTCATCTGCGTGTTCCTCCGTGTGATTGAGTTCCTTCAGCATCGGCGTGAACCCTTCCTCATCTGCATGCTTCTCTGCATGATCCCTTAGGTGGCTACTCTCCTCGTACTCCCATTGTGACTGTCGCTGCTTATTTGCATCACTGTTTCTCTGCACTATCATGTTCAGGTTCTTTGCCCTAGACCACACTCAACTTTTTTGCCTTCACCCATGTGACTATTCCATGCCCGTGTGCTTTTGTATCAGCATGACTATTTTCGGTTTACTCTTATCCTGTGTGACGGTGGTCTCTACCCTAGCGTGGTCACATATATGCACCAATGTGACTGTTTACTCCTGTTCCTGGGTGACAGTGGTCTGTATCCTAGTGTGGTTATATAAACATCAACATCACTATTTTCTCCCTGTGCATGCCATTTATCCACCCTGCATATACACCCGCTTAGTGTTACTACATACTTGCTCAATGTGACCAGTGATCAAATTTGAAGGGTGGGTCTTAATTTCAATTGGAAGGGCATTTATTTTCTGAGCCCTTCGGAGATGAAGGGCAATATAAATAATTGTACTTCAATTGACAAGTATAAATTAACTAAACCCTTTAACCAAAAAATGCAAAAAACAAATACTGTTCTTTCAAATTTTTACAATTTTAAACAATTGAGCACCCCTTAATATCTACATGGAAAAATGATATATTTTCAATGAAACTTATTTTGAACACATCAAGTTGTCATATGTGTATCATTAATTTTACAGTTCAGTAACATAACAACTATTATATTGTATTTTTTCGAGTTTGAGCACTCTTCATTATACATAAAAACTACTTAGAAACTTCATTATTGGGGCATCCACGTGCAATCCAAGCTTGAGAGATGTAATAATGGTAAGGATTGGGCACAACTCAGAAAACATTTAAAAAAAATCCTACATACCAAGCAAGTTAGCAACATAACCGGGGTTGGGGCATCAAATTTGTTTGTTCAACACTTGTGGTGAAAGCATACATGTATGGGATGGACGGGCAATGGAATAAATCCTAATTCAATTGAATCCTTGCAATTCACTGCATGTCTGAGTCTCAACACTTCGCCTTTTAAATTGAACCAAAATACCAAAAGAAGTTTATTAATGGCTATATTTGAGAAAGTTCTAGGTGTGAGTAATTAAGGGCTTGGGGCTCTAAAATTTGTTGTGTTTTGTACCAGTTCACGATTCAGTGAATCCACAGTCATGGGTAGAAATTTAAGTTATTTAATGAAAACAATCACTGTGTATAACCGCTATGTCGAAACCAATTCCCATGCTGATGCAGGCCACTACCCTCTTTATTGTCTTACCAAAAGGCATGATAATGAGGAAGAAGACCTAAAATTATGGACTTCACCTTCAAAGAATTCCTTGCAATCACATTGGTAAGGAGTGATAAGAAGATCACAACAATACAACGTATCAAATCTCAGTTAATAGTGTTAATTAAAGACTTTTATGGTAAATTTAATATAAGACTTACTTATAGTTGTCTCTTACTTTTTGCATCTTGACACATTTAATATTTTATGGTTGTCTTTGCGCCTTGACCCAATTCATATTATAAGGTGAGGATATGAATGCATAACAATCCTTAGTTATGACTGTGAGATTTGGATTTAAAGAGAAGAGGATGTAAAGACAAGTAATTTTTGTATGTATTTTGGTAGTGTTGAGGACAAATGTTGTGAGAAACCACAAATGTTTCAAAGGACAGAGGGAGATTACATCACGATCATGCCACCCATCAAATTGAAGACTATTCTTAAGCCAACAATTGTTTTTTTAATTTTATTAATCACCATTGTTTCTCCATATCGTGTGCCCAATGACACCTCTCTCTAGCAATGCATAAATCGGCTTCTGCACAGTTTGTGATCCTAACTACATGCCATTATTTGTATTTTCATGACATCGAGTGTTATTTATAGTTGTTGTGAGTCCATGATATTCATGCAATAAATGAAGTCTTGTAGAGGAGGACTTATCAAATCGACCTCTTGAATTTCATTTTGACGAAAAAAGAGTGGACATTGGTAGCAAGGTTCACATAGGTAGTAGGCACAAAGTTTTGAGCTCGCTTTGGGCCTAGTAGTAGACTCGTAGTTGTTCTTTTTTGTTATAGTCGCAGTTGTTGACACATTGCCACCCTTTAGATTGCAACCCCAAGTGACTTGTGGGTTAGAGTCACATCTTGATGGCTAGTGCCTCGTAGTCATCAATGATTATTGGTCATCTTGCACAACTAAGCAATGAGTGCACGACATGAGTAAGTGATTATAATTTATCATATTTCCAATATTTTGAAGGATGAGTTGAACTTCATAACATAGGAATTTCAACATCTTGAGAAATTTATATCGATGGGTAATTTCAAATGTTGCCCTTCTTTTGAAACGTCAATATAAATTATGCCCTTCTTAATTAGAAGGGTAAAATTCAAATTTTAAATTTTATTTGAAGGGCAATTTTAATTTTACACATCTAAGTAGGGCTAGAACCCTTTGGAAGGGCTGGGAAGGGTTCAATTTTGAACATTGAACGTGACCACTTCTTCACTGTTTCTTCTCCCGCGTGACTGTGTGTCTCTGCCCAATATGACTAAGTGTCTCTTGTGCAGCATGACTATGTGTCTTTGCCCAGTATGACTGAGTGTATCTTGTGCTGCGTGACTGTGTCTTTAGCGTGATTGTACTGGGTATAACCGAGCTGCTAAAGCTTGTGCATCTGATTGAATTTTCTCTTCTTGTTGACTAAGAGTCTAAGGTCTGTTTTTGTCTGCTTTAGACCCTCTCTCTCTCAAGGTATGTAAATTGTTTACACAGTTGACTTGTCCCTTCGGTGACAAGATCAAACCTAAAAGTATCCGAGTATAAGGCTGATTCAAAATAATGGTTATGATTCTTTAGTGTTGTTACCTCCATACATTATTTTTTGTTACTGTACATGGCATTTTGGCGAATCATCTCAAGGACCAACTTTAACACAGTGACCAATGGAGTGTAAAAGTTGAAAAAGATGAAAATTATGTTTAACTTGTATTGCAGTTTAAATTGATTGGAGCAATATTTTGTTTTATATTTCTGTTCATGCATTAAAATTCATTGCTTATGTTAAAACTATCTAACCCTAAAACTTCAACACTAGGAGTACTTCTAGGGTTTGTTCCTTAAAGCTTTAGAGCTAGTTGTAAACCTAGGTTAGTCTTCTGAATCTCTAGAGGTAGGTTAGTCACTACTTAGAAGCCCTAGGTTAGGGTAGGGTTTTGCCCTCTTAGTCCCAAACCCCTCTCCTCTCCTAAACCTAGCTTTAAGGTTAGTTTAGGGCTGCATTTTGCATCTAAAAATCCCTATAATTTACAAAATCTCAAAAAATCAAATTTTGGCCAATTTAGGGCTGTTGCCGCCTAATACACACTTTATGACACGGGAAAGTCTCCAACCCGCTGTGTGTGTCCTTGGGGGCAAGTTAGAGCTGGGGACCACTGTCACCACAGTCCACAACTCCTCCGTTTAGGCTAGATCCCAATAGAGCCAAGGGGGGTAGTCCCTACGGAATACTAAGTTCCAGATTTATTAATTAATTACAAATTAATTAAAGGGATCCTTTTAAGGTTACAAAATTACAAGACCAGTGCCTAGATTAAATGGAGTCAAAATATTACAAGTTACAAACAAATAACAAATCAAGGTATCTAAGCAATGTATAGATGAATTAAGTTTATCAATATAAACAAATAAACAAGTAAGATAGTTGCAGTTCAGATTTACAAGAGATAGCACAAGGAAAATGCCTTAAATGAAGTTTAGTAAATGAAAAATGAAAGGACTTCAAGTTGTTAAGTATTCATCACATAACCATTTGCAGAACAGA
>LPNX010008629.1:305569-339296 GCA_001517045.1 Pseudotsuga menziesii | reverse complement strand
CCTTAAAACCAAGGTTTTTATCACTATACAGTGATAAAAACTGAGTTTCAAAACCCTTTTTACAGAAAGTGCGAAAATGAAAAACTGTTTTTTTAAAACTATGGAAGGGGCACTCCTTTGCTTTGGATCCCTGCAATAAACTTATAGAAGCTGCAAAATATGAGCAAAGAGGTGAGTAAACAAATAAACCCTACAAAATACTTTGTAGAGTCTTACTAATCTACTCACAAATGTAGGTAAAAACACTTCTACCTACAAGTTTCTCCACAAAATACTTTGTGGAGAACTATCCAAGCTAATACAAATGCAACTAAATAAAAATAAAACAGGTTACCTCACAAGAAGCACAAATGTAGACAAGAGCCACCAAAATTCCTCCAAAGCATTTACTTGTATTATGGCCCAACTAGGGCAAGAATATTACAATGGCAAGAAGAAAATGTGAGAGAAGAGTCGAGAAGTAATCCGGCAGCATAACAATAGCATGAGAGAGCCTCTCAAATGAGGGAGTGAGACCCTCATTATATAGTTGAGGAAGACCCCAACCCCTTGAAGATCAACGGCCAAAATTAGATCTAGATTTAGATTAGATCTCCACCACTAGATCTAGGTATTTGACTTTTTACCACTCTCAACCAATCTGCACCCTTAGATTGCTTTTTAATCCATGGCTTGAGTGCTTGATCCATGTCTTAATCATTCTCCACCCTTAGATCTAGGGTTTTTGACCAAGTGGGGGCCCCCTTTGACTCAAATTTTAATTTTTATTATTTTAATTTTTATCTTTAATTTTATCTTTTATATTTTTATTTTTATCTTTTTATTTTTTAATCTTTTAATCTTTTATTTTCAAGTTTTAATCTTATATTTATCTTTAATATTTTATTTTTTGATTTTCTATTAATATTTTATTTTTTAATTTTTTAATTTTTTGATCTTTTATTTTTTATATTTTATTTTAAAATTTTTATCTTTTTATTCTTTTATTTTTTAATTACTATCTTTTATTAAGACAAGAGGGGCACCCCACTTAGGAGATCTTCAGACATTTATTTTGACCATGGAGGGTTTATCAAATTTTGGCTATGCTTAGCCATCCCCCAAACTTAATTACCGTGGCCTTATTTGATTTTTTCCTTCAAAATCAAATAATTAAAATTTTTGACTTAGGGAAATTAATTAATTCCCTAGGAAAAATAGACCTTGCTTAGCAAAAAATGGTCTATCTCCTTAACCCCTTATCAGAATGACATGGGACTCGAAGCAGTGGCGTAGGGGGTTTCATAGCAATTTACCTTACATTCATAGCCTCTATTACAAAGTATCAGTGCTTGAGCAATTACATTATTACATCAAAACTTAGTTAATTAACCACCAAGGGGTGACATTAATTAACTAGAAAAAATAAATAAAAACACAACAACATAACGAAACTCCGCAAGACTCTATACAAATGTCTAGCATGGTCACGAAGAACATTTTGAACCCTTAGCCACCCCATGGACTTGACTATTAGAACGCCCGTCACCACTTTGGAGGATTTTGAGTGAAAAACCAAACCAATTAAAATAGTTTAAACAACAAGATTAATTGGAAAGGGAAAAAACACTCGATGAGGGGACTTCCCTAATAACCAGTTCCATGGTGTGGCGTCCATATTATATGACCCACACTAGCACATATAATTACATTAATTTTCCCACGCAGGGGAGCGAACATTTCGTTTTACAAAGGGGCAATTGCCCTGCAGAAGTGGAAAATCCTCAGATTTTTCCAAGGTACAACTTGTACAACTATGTACATCTCTATGTACATGGAGTTGCCACCTAGTCGAAATAGGTGGGCAACAAGGGCCTCCCAAAATTTTCAAGCCCTCCCTAATACTTCGGGTTCTAAAATTCCGTGCCCTAACATTTCAGGCCCTCCCTAAATGCTCGACGTGCTCCCTTTCCTCTTTTATCATAGGTCTGTCCTTTAGGACATTATCCACCCCTAAATCCCAGCCTTTAGGGATGCCCTTATAGTGGCAACCCTCCCTAATTAGGGCATGCTATGCCTTCTTTCTCCGTGACTGTCCCTTTAACCCCTGCATACAAACAAATAAACAATGGTAAATTAGTTCCATCATTGCTAGTTTGATTTGCATTTCAAAGAGGGTTGTTCACACCTTCACTTTCATGTTATTATCAAACCTTATATGCACACTTTTTGTTGAAACGTGGTCATTGTTTGAATTCTGAAATACAATACTGCTGCTATTATTTCTTTATTTTAGACCTAGTTTAATTGCTGGTTATTCAAATTATATAAAGTCTGTAATGGATGCCTAAACAAATGGATAATCACTACTGCCTTAGTGACTGATTTATTGTACAATTCAAATTCTACTATTGTACTAATGTATCTCTGATAATGCTGCTATACACGGGTTGTTGTAGGATTGGTTCAGGTTTTTACTAAGCAATTGTAACTATTGTTTTCTGATTCTTACATCACATATATGTTATTACTCTTTGGGATCGTTATTGACTAGAGAGAAGCATTCGTATTGGATGAATGTCACTACACACTTATATGATATATGCATGAATGCACTACTGAAGTAGATATATTAACTACACTTATATGATTCATATCCATACATATTGGTATGTCTTCTTCATTTGACTCCAATAAGGCACTGGTCACTAACATTCTTCAAAGGAGATCTCTTTTAGAGTTTAGTGTCGTAGTAGAGTTACAATAGGGCTCTCCCTTAGGAGGTTTTGACTTCCAAAGCAGTTTGGGAAGAGTGGCTAAGGTGACAGTGGTCACTTTCCCTTTCATATGTTGGTCGGTGAATATCCCTGCTAGTTCACCCGGTAACATTTTGGCGCCGTTGCCGGGGACCCTCAAATTTGCTGAGGTGACTTATCCAGGAAAGAACAACATTGTTGGTAAGTCTTGATTCCTCGTTTATATGATTGTATATATTTTTCTAGAAAGGACTAACTTGCAGGCTTATCTGGCTACTCCACAAAGACCTCAACCCACCCCATCAATCTGGTATGTCTTTGCTTTTGGTACTTTGGTGAGATTTATTAAGCTAATTTGGCAGGTCTCTCTTGGCGACTCCACTAAAAGAGATTAAAGCAAACGTTCTCGGGCAAAAGATACGGGGATGTTTAACCCTTTTGACTTCTCAAACATCCTAGGATACTCGAACAAGTTCAACAAGCATCGTTGTTCAAATCCATTCCAATATTTCACAAGGATAAAGAAACAGTTGTGACAGATGTTACGAAGTTCAAAGAAGTCTTTGTGGCATGGGACATTATGGACGGGGATACCATGATACAATTATTTTTGATGTCCCTTGGTCTGGGAGGAAACCAGGATGTGGATGCTTGGTATGATGGACTCCCTCCTAAGGGGATATCCTCCTTTCAATAGCTAATCGAAATATTCTGCGATCAGTGGGACCCTAGCGTTAAGAAGGAAATATTGAAGATTATGAGCGACGAACATGCTTTAGAAGAGCCTGAAGCACTCCTTGATGACAAAAATGAAGATCTAGAAGCCCTAATTGAAGAAATCAAATAATACGCATAAATGGTAAATTTTCCATTGATGGTCTCTTATGATGTTCTAGCTCTCTTAGAAGAAAGTTACGAGAATATAGAAGACAACAATTACTGGGAGTTCCTCGGTCCATCGATATATGACTCTTCGAGACCTTGTAGCACCATAGTGGATCCACTCCCTTGCATATGTATGGGAAAAGAAGTTTTCTCTGTCATCAATAAAGTTCTGACTACCTTCCAACTGATCATGTCCCGAGACCTGGACTTCTAGTACCATCTTGCAGCAAGTAGTAAAGAAATTGTTCAGCTCTTTCTATCCTATCTTGGAAAGCCATTAATGATCCATTTTAACAAGATCAAGACAGGTATGTGGACAGTTATGTTTTTCATTCCTCGGTTTCATAATATTTAATTGTTTGTCTTTTCGTTTGAAGCATGAAGGTATGAATTATGTATCTGACAATTTCAAAAGTTCAATGATTGTTTGTAATACTAACATGATCAATACAAAGATAAGTGATGTACTCGTATATCCAAAGAAATGGTTAAGTAAATGCAAGGATAGGTTGCGGCTCACATATGAAGATTTGCGATGTCCGACTTTACGAATAGCCTCTCAAGCTCAGAATTTGATAGCAAATTTTAGGCAAAATGTTTTCTTGGGAAACGTGCCATTCTTCTAGGGTTCTTCTTTTTCTTTCAGTCTCAATCTCCTCTCCTCTTCTCATTGATGGTGATCATTAATTTGTCCTCAACCCTAGTTTTATACTTTAAATTCTATAACTACCTCATCTAACCAATTTGATCTAATGGTTAAGATGCTTTTACAAAATCTAGGGTCCTCACTTAATGCACACTTATTTAATAATAATTTACTTTAATTATTAAATACTTTTAAGATATGTTGCACAAGTTTCTGGAACGCAGGTACTTTGGGTACGCGGACACGAGTATCCGATATGGCTAGAAGCTTTGCCCAAATTTGCAGAAAACGTAGGGTTCGGATTAGCAATAATATATATTAATTTTTTAAAATATATTTAAAAAAAATAAAGTTAAAAAAACATAATTGATTAATTCATAGCTTAAACTATTTTATCCTCTTAGTCCTCTAGTAATGTCATGAAATTCATTTTTTAAAAATTTGCTCACTCTAGGTCCACATTATATTGTAAAGGCAGGTTGCATAAATGTATACATAGCACCAATAGCTTCATAAATCATAAGATTCAATATTTTTCTATTTCCTTGTTCCAACTCCATCTATATTATTGCTCCGAAGAGTGCTTAGTCTTTGGGTGCCTTTGCATTTTTTTTATGGTAACTACTACTTACTTTTAATGTGGATGAACTTGATTGTTTTAAGTTCAACTAACAAACTTTCAAATTTTTTGTTATCTTGAGTTTGATATGGTTTATGATCCTAAATTGCTATACCAGTTAGCATGAATACCGTAAGCTAGCTATAATCATTTGAGATATGAATTTAAGTTGTTCAATATCTTAGTATTGTAAAAGATCCATTTGTATTCACTTAAGTACATTCGCAGCATATATTTTGAGTGTGAATGGATCTAAACATTCAAGAGGTGTGGGTCCTCGTTATAAAAAATGACATTATTGATAGATTCAATTGAAATTTTTATTATTGGTGATTTCTTGACACAATAAACTTCAATCATTCAATTGATTTTCAGCACTTTTCTTATGATTTTGGCCTCCACATGGTCAAGAGCTTGTAGAAGCTCCTCGTCTGTTTGGGAGCTTCTGGAATCTCCCAAACAGACGGGGAGCTTCTATAAGCTCCCAATAAAAAGGGAGCAACAAAAGCAAGTTCCCAAAAAGCTCCCGAAAAGCTCCCAAGTTCCCAAAGAAGCTCCCATAAAGAAGGGGACGTTTCGTACCAGCTCCCAAGCTCCCAGGAGCGGGGAACCGTCGGGTACAGGTTTCCAAAATTTAGGGAGCGGTACCCGTGCAACTACGCTTTTAAGTGAGACCCAATATAATAAAGTATAAAACATCATTAATTTATACATAAGTCATTTTTATATATAAATGTACATAAGGAACAAATTACATGTCCTCTTTATCACACCACACTCGAAAACATAAAGAGGACCTTCAGAGTTAATATTTTCAACATGACTGTACTTGTATGACTGCAATTAATGCTATAGGTTGCCTTGGGAAATGTGTTGTTGCTCCTCTTGGAAATTGTGCCACTACTGCTAGGGTATCTCTTCTTTCTTCTTCACATTCTTCTTCCCTTTCTGATGGTGATTGTCTTCAGTGTCAATTCACTTTGTCTTATACTTCAAATTTGTAATTACTTTCTCCAACTACCCTAATTGAGAATTAATTACAAATCAAGGGTCATCATTAAAACTCACTTTTAATTTAATTATTAAATACATCACTTAAAAGTGACCCACTTTATAAAATACAAAACATAAACATTTTATTTATATAAAAATTCACTTTTTTAGATAAAGATACAAAGGTCAAAGCCTTTACTAGTCCTTCTGATCACACTCACACCAAAAATATGAGAAAGGATCTTCAGAGTTATCATATTCCAACACTCCCTCCTAACGAGGAAGGTCCACAACATTATCTGTATCTCCACCTCTGCGATGCAGCTCCCTCCTGCTTCGGAATCCCTCTCAGATACAAGTGCCCAACTCCATACTAGAACTCTGAAGCCCGAGACTTGACTTGAGCCTCATCAACTTGCTCATCATCACCATCACTGGATTGGTTGAGTCTTCTGCCAGTGCTACGGAGAGAACCACTCTCCTTATCAGAAGAAATGTAAATCACATGTCGATTAGGTGCATCTCTTGCCCCACCCTTTGACTTTGACTCTGATGTTGATGAAATTGTCATTGATGCCAACATGGACTTGTAGTGGCCCCACAGGTTGTTATTGATGCCACCAAGTCCCACTTGTAGTGCCTTAGATCCCTAACAGAGTGAGTTTGTGCCTTGAAGCACCTTGTACCCAGTTGACAAGGTTCTTGTACCCACAAGGCTGGATATTGGAGTCACCACCTTGTTGACGATGCTGAAGACCCTGGTGATGATGCTGAATGCCTTGGAGATGGTGTTGAAGCTCTTGGAGACAATACAGAAGCCCTAGATGGGTTAGAGAAGCATTAATGACCCATTCTGTGGTCATTCTTGCTCTGATGGTGTAATGGTACACTAGGAGAAGATCTAACAACCCCACGGGTGATGTCATAATGGATCTTGACCTTTGGAGGTCCCCTTGCATGGTTAAGGCAGTTGAAGAAGCCCATGTTGCCTCTTGCTTGATGAAGAATCCTTGGAGAAGTCCTTGGACCCACACTTGATGTGTTAATGGTCCTTGAACCCCTGAAGGAGATGATATGGTCATTTGTAGGTTGATGTGGTCTTGGAATTCTTGAAGATGGTCCTAAGTGCATGAGAAGGTTTGGTATGATGGCATTTATGATCTTAGCACACTCATGCATGTGGTACCCACACAATTAGTGGCTTGATGATGGTTGCATGATGTTGGTAACTTCACACGTGGTAGCTTGGGCCTTGACATCCCACATGGCACTTGGATGTA
Organism: Pseudotsuga menziesii; assembly: GCA_001517045.1. Taxonomy (NCBI): domain Eukaryota; kingdom Viridiplantae; phylum Streptophyta; class Pinopsida; order Pinales; family Pinaceae; genus Pseudotsuga; species Pseudotsuga menziesii. The sequence goes on along the minus strand of LPNX010008629.1, from coordinate 332,138 downwards.
GTGTTTGAAGCCCATGTGGTGGTCTCGAGGTTGTTAAACCCTTATGATGCCTTTATCACTTGGAAGGAATACTTGATGATCATACGGTGTAATAACCTTTAACATGCAAATGTCCTCACAATATGGAGCATGGTGATTTGATTTTAAACCATCCCTTGAGGTCAGCTCTAAATAAAGATTTAAAATAAATAAAAATAAAAATTGATTTTATTGCAACGTGAAAAATTCAAATTTACATCGACACATGGTAATTTAATGATTAGCCTGATCGGTTGATTTCAGATCAATCAAACTTGATTAAAGCTCTGTCCGGTTTGGCTCCTGTACATTGCTCCTGAAAGATAAATGGGGTTGGGGTGTAACTGGTGTTTATTCCGTGGGACTCAGATATTCAACAAATCATCCTCCTCATGCCTCAATGCTAACTCCGACGTTCTGGAAATCGATTTGGTCCTCTTATGGATTGCCAAAGGTTAATTATTTCTCTTGGCTCCTCATGCATCAAAAGGCTTTAACTGGGGAGAATTTGTGTAAGCGTGGCTTCTTTAGGCCTCATCGCTGTTGCCTTTGCAAAGAAGCTCCAGAAAATTTAGATCATTTGTTTATAGATTGCGAGTTCACTCAATCCGTATAGCGTCTGGTTCTCCTAAAGTTATCGATTGCAGCTCCATCTAGCATTATGGTACTGGTCTTGTTTTCTACCTGGCTGGACAGGGTACCTGCGTCAAATTGCATTAGCGTTGGACGGATTGCATGGTATATAATACCCAAGTGCGTTTGGTGGCCGATTTGGCTTGCAAGGAACGATTTGATGTTCAATGCCAGAGTATGGACTCCTGTTGAAGTGGCTGATAAAATTAATATGCAGATATTGGAAACAGTCAGAACGTGTTCTTCCTCAATTCCGCAAGAAATTATAGAGTGGCTGGGATGCAGCTCGAAAATTATTATCTTAAAAAAATGACAAGCCATTGTTGCCTTCTCTTTGGCATGTGAGGTTAACTACAGATAATGTCTCTCTTTGGTGGAAGAGCAAGGGAGTTTATACAATCTTTTTTGATGGTGCATCTAAAGGGAGTATTGGAGTTGCGGGTGCTGGCGACCTAATCTTCTCTTCGGACAACGATAAAATAGCTAGTTTCTGTTAGGGCTTAGGAATTTGTTCTAATAACCAGGCCGAGTGTTACAACCTTCTTTGGGCCTGCCATCTCGCCAAGAACATTGGACTCAAGGAAATACAAATTTTCGGGGATTCAGAGGTCTTGATAAAATTGTTGAATTCTGATTCACAGTTCAATAACCCTTCCCTGGATAATATTTTGCAGCGAATTCGTAACTTCTTGAAAGATTTTGAGAAAGTCTCTTTTTTCCACATTTTACGAGAGTTAAACAAGCAAGCGGATTATTTGGCTAATAAAGCCTGTCTTTTGCCTTTAGGACGCTTTAGTTCCAATGAAGAACCTTGTACTATGCAGCCGCTTCCGTAATTGTTATATGTATGAGGGATGATGATTAGAAATCTCCTTCCTGATTATTGTAAAGCTGAATTTTCCTTGCTAAATGTTGTTTTACATTCTGGGTCCTATAGAAGATATCTTCTGACCTTATTGTAATTGGTTGATCTAGCTATTGCTTGGTCATTCTAGGAATTCCTCATTTTTTCAAAAAATAAAAAAATATAATCGTTTGAGTTAAAAAAAATAATGTGTTTATTCCATCTTTTGGGGTTTGGGTGAAAAACTCGAAAATTATTTATCACTTAAAAACAATAAATAATTAACAAGGAAAAAACACCATGGATTAATGCATTAATAAATAAGTCCCAAGAAACCAAACATTTTACATAAAGTCACCATGCTAACTCATTTTATTACAATTCCCCATGGGGTATGAACATGTTAAGAAATTAAAAAAAGGGCCTAGGAAGGCCTGCAAATACTTCTGAACTTGAAATTTGAACAAGTGATTGTTCATCTTTGGCAGCTCGATTAAAAGTCCAATTGAGTGCAACTCAGGTGGTAACAATCCCAAAAGAAGTCTGTGTAAGCAAGGTAAAAAGTCCAAGAGGAAGGTCTATAGTCTGCTGTTTGAATTTCCATGCGTTAGGGCACCTTCTTCATTGCAGTTGTTGCTATGTATCTTCACCAAAAAAGAACTCCACAAGTGCATCCGAGATTTATAAGAAAACAACAAAAAAAATGATCTGTTGTTGCTCCAACAGTCACCACCGAGATTGTAGATTAGGGCACCGTTGCCATCCTTCTCCAATTCATCTGTTGCTCTGAAGTTCCCTTAGTCCACCTGAAAAGAGGAAACCTCAGCCCAAATACCTGTCATCAAACTCAAGACTGATAGGTTGGAAAAACATCCAACACTTCAGATGTATGCTGCTGCAAACATTAGTAAAACCTCAAAAATTAAACTCGGGTCTGCTCCTCCATAGTCAACTGCTCCTAGCGAGCTCTCCATAGTGAACATTTGCCTCAATCCACGAATTTTACACAGCAGTGAATCTCTTCTTGTCCTTCAACATTGGATGTATTTTAACCCTAAAAAAAATTACAATCTGTTGCAAAATTTCGTTGCCTCAGGTCACTTGCTCCATCTCAACGAGCTTCTTCCTCAAATAGATCCAAAAAACCTTTTGCGGGAAATGAGTATAAATACCCAGTCATATTTTCACTTTTGCAACGTGAAAAATTCAAATTTGCTTCGAGGTTTTTTGGATCCGTTTATCATTATACAACCTGTGTTGATGTATATTACCATGCTAATCATTATTTTGAGTCATTATGAACATGTCCTAAGTCCCCCATAGTTTTTTTTAAATTTTCGGAAAAAAAAAATATTATCATTATTATTATTATTTTGTTTTCTTCTGTTTTTACAAGCTTTTTTTTTTAAGTTAATTGTAAAAATGTAAAAGTCATAAAAGTGTGGCTAGGAGGTTGTTTTTGCCATGGGGGTGCTCATTTTCTAACTTAGAGCACCCACTTTACCCCTAGACCCACTTTCCTAAGTTTTTGAGTAATTATTTAACTCCAAAATTAACAATTACTCGAAAAACCAAAAAACTCGAGAAAAAATGACATATTAAAAAGTTCGGCAATTAAAAAATAAAAGATAATTGCCAAAAAAGAGTTGGGTGACTTGGCAAATCATTTTGGCAAGTAGCCGAGCAAGGGGGACAAGTCATGTTGCCAATTCAGAGAGTTTTTTGAGTTTGGAACTTTCCTCTCCAAGTGGGGGTGCAAATNTGATGTGGATTCCAAAGTTTTGGAAGTTGCTTCTCCTTTTTCCTTTATCCAACTCATTCCAACCTTTCTCCAACCCACAACCAACTCACTTGGAGCTAGCACATTCTTGAGGAGATACATTCCCCTCTCTTTGCCAGATTTCTATTTAAGTAGGCAACCTCTCCTCATTCTGGACAGATGATTTGGGCATTGAACCTCTTCTCTTGTATGTTATAATTTTGTCATTTGTGGAATAAAAGTGAAGGCTTTGGAGGCATACTTGTGTTGGGAGTCAGTGTGTGGTGATCTCTTGTGTTGTATGAGGTATAACTGTATCGATTTCTTGCTTCATTCTTAGTTGTTCTAACTGGTTTTATGAAGGATAAACAAGTAGTTTCTTATTTGTTTCTTGAGTTATTTATGTGAGTAGATCTTAGATTTGTATGTTTTACTTTTTTGTATGCATACTATCTAGTCTTTTGCTTAAATACTCCCGAATATAATGCTTTGGTGTAGTATTGTTCAAATTTGTGCAGGAGTATCTAGCGTGGAGGATTGATGGTTCTTGTTTGATTGCACCATATCTCTGCGATTTGTTTAAGAAAATCTAAATCCCTTCGCTCTGCACTTGAGGACTCCATTGCCCAAGCTTCAAAGCTTTGGGGCATCTTTCTTTTCCTTCTTCCCTCACATTAAAAACCTTCAAATTTTTGGTTACTAAGTTCTTTATTTTGCATATTTAAATCTGACGGAGTATTGGAATATCTTAGCTTTTTGATTTACATATGCAAGTTTTTCAAATCTGATTATTAAAGTGTTATTTTACAAGATCTGATTGCAAGCAAGTACTAGTTTAATTCCTACAATTTTCTATCTATAAAGTACTTAAATAATTTTTTATCAAATTTTTATGTTTTAATCTGATTTTCTATCATATTTAATAAATATTTGTTCGCTATTTTGCAGCAGAGATTGGTATGATAAGAATGCACTCTGGTGAAATTTTGAAGATCCAAGTCAAACCGGAAGCCCGTCTTCTAATACTTCTTTCATTGACCATTTCTCAAAGGCTCTTAATTGCAAAAACTTGTTGTTTCTATTCTACAAAGGAACACAAGTGCTTCTTTCTTCCAATCATTGTAAAATGAAAGGCAAGTGGACAACCAAGTGCCCACACCCCATCCTCCCAGGGGGGATTCGCACTGTTTCGCTTTTTTTATTTCTTTTATTTCTTAGTTTTTCTTTAATTTTTCCAGTTTATTTTCAGTTCCTAAAGTAAAATTAACCAATCCGGCTATGTTCTCAGTAACGAGAGTATTGGCATTGAGATTTAAAAAACTCACACTTAGCTCTAAAAAACTTAAAATATCCAAGACTTCAAGGCCCTGTATGCTCTTGTGACCAATGCAAGCCTTTGGCTGGATCGGTGGGACAATCAGAAAGGGATTGAAGTGACTAGTAATTAGTAAAACACATCAATTAAATTATTAATCCCTGTAAGGGAAAATCCAACATTTATGCGATTTTACCAAGTTGTCGGGAAATTCTGCAAGTGAAGCGTGAACCACTAGAAAGTGACCGCAGGCTACACCCTCGTTTGGTGTAGTGTTGAACATTGTCCTGCGACTCCATCTAGCCCACATGTCATTGTGAGAGCCACTTCTTGGTAAATCCAGACACATTCCTCGTACCTCCGGGTATATCTGGAATACCATCTTCCTGTCATAAGAAAGATCATTACCACATTAATAATAAAATTTACCAAGAATTGACCCACTCCCTAATTACTCACTTAATAATCTTAAAATTGACCAATTGAGACAACTGCAATACTTCACGAGACTCCACTAGCAACCCTTTACACAAGCACTCCATTGGCATTGGTCCATACTGGCAATCCTGCTTATTTTATGATTAAGTTAATCATTGTGTTCTGGAATGTTGTTATGCTAGTCATTTAAATCATTTTGTAGTTATCTTTGTTTCAAGGTTTTATTTATTTCATCTCCTATTGTTATATTGTTATAGATTAAACACCATAGTTTATTTTACTAGGGACCACCCCCCTTGGCTTCACTAGGAGAGAGCCTAGACGGAGGAGTCAAGATCAAGTGACAACGCTTGACTCTTGCTTGCCTCCAAGGTTGCACCTAGTGGCTTGAAGATTTCTGCCATGTGACCCAAGGTGCGAATTAGGCGGCAACAGGGGCATTCCTTGTGGGAGCAGACCATAACCAAATCTGATTTTGCAAATTCTCTTGGGTTAAATGTTGGCTGCCCTCCACCACAAATTCGAGCCTTCTATAGTTTGAACAGTATGTATGCACACAATAATCATCTACAACAATTACATGAGTTTGATATGCACAAGGTATGACATATATTCTATGATCTATGAAACACTCTATTATGATGATGTGATGACAAATACTCAGTAATGACGCACTCCTATGCTTGATAATGATGATAGTTCCAATACATACAGTGGCATGTACATAACAATGATGTTGATATGATGCTATATACAGTACAATATTGTGACTTATGCGGTGTATAAATACAGTGATGCAAAGCTTTGGTAATGATGACATTGCATGCCTTAAACTATGATGATGATGATGTTTATGATACCTAACACTCGTTGATGATGGTGCATGCTACACTCCTATACACAGTAAGGTATACATACAGTTATGAATACAACATTGATATGTGTAGACTGTCCTAAAAGCACATACACAGTCCAAGGTTGACATGCAGAAACAAGTGGCATATTGCTAAGTCCATTGTTACACTATGCATACTGCAGAGATAAAGATCTAGGTTAATGTCTGAGTGAAATGATCACAATGCATGCTACACATACAGTGGCATCTTTACAGTGATGCACATGTCTAATGATGCATGCTTGATGCTGACCACATGATGATGCCTTGTACACACTATGATGAAGCATACTCCTTGATGATGCTACATAGCTGATGGTGAATGAGAGTAGTAGTAACCCTAATGACCAAGATGCACATGAGCTAGATGACCAACAGTGCAGACTTGATTAATGAGCAGATGAACGAGTGTTGATGAGTAGCATTGATGAGCAGATGAACATGTGTTAATGAGCAGGATTGATGAGCAACATTGATGAACAGATGAACATGTGTTGATGAGCAGATAAACAGGTGTTGATGAGCAGATTGACAGAGAGTGATGAGCAGAGGTTGACCAACAGAGATCGATGTACAGAAGTACATGAGAACAGAGATTGATGCAAGTAGAACCTTGCACTTGAGGATTGAACTCCTCAACCCCTTCTTAGTTGGAGCTAAGAAAACCAGTTTGGGTCTTATTATGAAAGTTGGTGCTCTTTTCATTAGTTGGTGCTGATTGTAATAGAGAAGATTGTAGTCTTCCATGTACCATAAATAAAGATCAAAATTACAAATATTCTTGCGTCTCTTTGATGTAGTGATTGTGCCTATGACTCATGATTGATTTACATGATGACTCATGATAAATTTGATTATGTAATTGATGACATAATGATTGATATATTTTGATTGATTAAAAGAATGTAAAAAGGTTTAAATTGCTCTCACACTGATTCAGCCCCCTCTTAGTGTGGCCATTGTATCCAACATCTAATAGCCACCCACCTATGCCTGGACGTACAACATGCCCTCTCAAAACATATAACCTGTCCCTGCGATCACCAAGCAAAATGGTAGTATCAATTGGCTCATTTCTTCGATACAAGAAAATATGACCAGATCTCACCATCCTCCCAAAACCCTCATCCTCAAAGGATGGCACCAAGAGTTTGCTTACTCTCATCCTAGGAACAAAGAGAACCTTGTGTATCTACAAGACCTAACCAAGGACTGGTTAGAACTTGACTGTTCCAACCCCTCATATCTGTTGATTTTTCTAAGCAGCATCAAGAGCCATTCTCTTGGAGAATGGAGGCACCTGGTTAGTTACTAAGAACTTGTACTTGTCCACCACTGGGGGATTCGACATAGAGCTGAGTGGCCATTCTTTGAATGGAGGCACTTGGTCAGTTACTAGGAAGTTGAACCAATCCAGCACTAGGGGACTCAACCTAGAATTGCGTGGCCATTCTTTGAATGGAGGCACTTGGTCAGCTACGAGGAAGTTGAACCAGTCCAACACTGGGGGACTCAACTTATAACTGAGTGGCCATTCTTTGAATGGAGGCACCTGGCCAGTTACCAGGAAAATGAATCAGTCTAGTACTGAGGGACTCAGCCTAGGGCTGAGGGCCATTCACCGGGAGAATGGAGGCGCTTGGTCAGTTACCAAGTATTTGACATTGAGTCAATTGATGCAACCTAGGGCTGAGGCAACTGCTCTGTTACCAGGACATCACTATAATCCCTAGACCGGGTTTGGACATTTGAGGTACTCCTATCATTGATCTATGGGCTTTGTGATCTTTTCCAGGGATTAGCTACCCTTGGTTAAGACACCTAGTACCCTATCTTGGTGGCACAAGGAGTTCAAGATAAAAGCATTAGTAATTCTCCCTATTTATGATGACGTACTTTGAGTGGTATGAAGGACCATGAAGACCACTTGCATTAACCACAAGACACTTAAGGAAGACTAAGAAGCTAAAGTAAAAAATACAAAAGGACTCTTGTACTACAAGAAGTCAAAGTAAAAAAACAAGGAGGTCCTTAGTACTACTAAAGGTCAAAATCAAAAGGGTAAACAAGAAAAAGAATAAAACCCTATTATTTTATTCCTATTTGTAAGGACCACTTGAAGTGACTAAAAGGCTATAAAAGAAGATCATTTGCAAAACTTTTGAACACAACTTTCCTCCATCGTGACTGCTCCATTGGAGGCTAAGTATTTCGTTGGGATTTAAAATTGAGCAGTAGAGTTCATGATTTATGCCCTAGCATGACGGTTAGCTAGTTAGGGCATCATCCTAATCACATTTACAAGTGAAGGCTCTTCTCTTTCTCCTCACAATCAGCAACAACAACACTGATCAGACTTAGGGAAGCCCTCTCTTCGTCTAGGTAGGTCACTTCTACTCATGGGCAGACTGTTCTTTATTTGGGTAGGTGTTTCTCTTCACGACCAGCTCCATCCTCCTCTCGGGCAGCCTGCTCCTCACCACGGGCAACATCACCTTGACCTCATGCAACCTGCTCCTCTTCACGGGCAGACACAAAGACTTCGGGCAGATCTCGGGAAACACTAATTCACTCTCGGGTAGCTACAACAGATCTCAGGCAGTAGCAGAGAGAACCCGGAACTGTTCTAGGTAGCAAGAATAGACCTCAGGTAACAGTCTAGCAGTCTCGGGTAGCAGGAACAAATCTTGGGCAGTAGCTGAACCAACTTAGATTTGGTTCGGGCAGCGGCAGAAGAGGTTCGGGCAGCGACAGAAGAGGTTCGGGCAGCTGAGAAAGATATGCTGGCAGCAGGAATAAAGGCCTGGGCAGCAGGAAAATACCTCCGGGCAATAGAGAGAAAATTTGGGTAGAAAACTCTAATCTGCATTTTCTGTGAAATTTGTCCTTGCGGATATTTTTGATCAATTTCTAGGGTTTGACAATTTTGAAGAACATTTATCTCAGAATTCTGAGATTCTTCTTATTGCTGCTACAAACGCAGTCATCTCATTCAAGGGATGAATTACTAATGCTTTTGGGGTTTTTGTCCTTTAAATGTTTCCTCGTGAAAACATCTGGTGTTCATGTGTGTTGATGTTTGATTATCTACTGCATTTGTCTTATTGTTATCTATCTTATTGTTTGTAAAATTAAAGAATATATGCACATGCTAAAATTTAACATGGTATCAGAGCTTTGCATGTGAAGATTCCAATAAGAGAGCAAATTAGTGAAATTACTATAATCTTCCTAGACCTTGGGACATTTTGTAGACTTAGATAACTCACTTGTGAAGCAGAGATGGCCACCAACACTTTCAGACCGGAAGAGAGGCTTGAGGGTTCAACTAATTACAACTCTTGGAAAGCTAGGCTCATGGCCACCCTTGAAGAAAATGATCTGGATGACCTGGTTCTCAATGACATAGAAGAGCCTACAACCAATGCTGCTAGAGTTGCCTCCAAGAAGAAGCAAGCAAAAGCAAGAAGGATCATCTATGACTCTCTCAAGGAAACCTTGATGCCCACCATCACACCATTGAAGACTGCCAAAGAATGCTTTGACACCTTGGTGAATTTGTATGTAAAGAAGGCACCTAGCTAGAAAAAAGTATTGAAGAAAAGGTTTTGTACACTGAAGATGAACAAGGATGAAGGAGTTGCACCCTTCTTCACAAAGATTGCATAGGTAAGAGACCAACTTATTGCTATTGGTATAACTATGGATGATGATGATCTTTTACAGTCTGTGTTCGATGGTCTTCCCAATTCTTGGAAAACTTTTTTGGCAGTTGTAAGTGGACGTGAAAATATGCCAAACTTTGATAGACTTTGGCATGATTGTTTGGAAGAAGAAGGAAGAGTTCAAAACAAAACAATTGGCACTAACGAAAGGAACCTTGCACTTAAAAGCTAAGACAAGGAACTTCAAGAAGCCCTTCACTTAGAAAAGGAAGGGAAAGAAACCACAAGGTAAACACTCTGATGTTCCAAGTTTAGAATGCTTTAATTGTCATAAGATTGGACATTTCGCCAAAGTTTGCAGGCAGCCCAAGAGAGTTCAAAAGAAGGTTTCAAGCTTCTACTGCAGAAGAAGAAGAACCAAGAAGAAAAATAATACTAAGGCTTCCAAAGAAGATGAACCTAGAAAGGAATATTATTTGATTTCTGCTCTTTTTGGATCCATCACTAATAGTGCTAACTCTTGGTTAGTAGATAGTGGTGCCTATAGACATATGACAGGTCACCGTGGAGCACTCACCGGCTATAGAAAGAAGAAGTTCACTACTCAAGTAGAACTTGGGGTTGAAACCACTTATAAGATTGAAGGAGTTGGCTCAACCTCACTTCAACTTCATTCAGGCATAGTTTTGCATGTTGATGACATTTTATATGTCTTTGGTTTGAAGAAAAACCTCCTCTCTGTTGCTGGCTTAGAAGACAAGGGCTAGAGGGTCCTCTTCATGGATAAGAAGGTCCTACTATGGGAAAAGAATGAGAAGCTAAGCTTAGCTGTACCGATTGGGGTTCGAGAGGGAAGTCTTTATAAAGCTTTTGGAAATTCCACACAAACCTTGGTTCACCACACAGTTGATGCATGTGAGCTGTGGCATCGGAGGGTTGGACACCTCCACTATACAACTCTTCCAGGCCTTCAAAAGATGGCTACAGGTATGCCGGATATTTCTCCTAAACATGATGGTATTTGCAAGGGTTGTGCTCTAGGTAAGAACACTAAGAAATCCGTCTCCAGAAGCAAGAATAGATTTAAAGGAATATTGGATTTGATTCACTCTCACATTTGTGGGCCTATGTCTTCATCCTCCTTGAGTGGGTGCTTGTATTATGTTTTATTCATAGATGATCACTCCCGAAAATCTTGGATCTACTTTCTCAAAGTCAAGAGTGAAACTTTTGACAAGTTCAAAGAGTTCGAAGCTCTGAATGAAAATCAAACATGAAGGCACATCCATATCCTAAGGTCAGATAACGGAGGTGAATATGAGTCTAATGAGTTTGATGATTTCTGCTGAGAAGCAAAAATCAAGAGGGAGCTGACAATGCCTTACAACCCTCAACAGAATGGGGTTGTAGAAAGGAAGAATATAATGATTTGTGAAGCTGCTAAGGCTATGTTGAGTGATCTTGATCTTCCTTTTTCTTTGTGGGTTGAAGGTGCATGTACTGCTCTGTTCATTCAAAACAGAAGCCCTCATGCCATCTTGGGGAAAAAGTTTCCAGAAGAAGTTTTCACCAGCAAGAAATTTGCAGTTGACCACGTGAGGATTTTTGGCACTTATGTGTATATTCATGTACCAAAAGAAAATAGGGCTAAGCTAGAGCCTTCCGGAAAGAAAGGTATATTTGTCGGTTATAGTGAAAGCTCGAAAGCTTACCGCATCTATGTCCTTGGACACAGGTACATTGAAGTCATTAGAGACGTGATATTCCATGAGGAAGCCGTGTTTCCTCAAACACAAGAGCTTTCAAAGGAAGATGAAAAACCTCCTTCTGAGATCCCAGATTCAAAAGTTCACAGGGAGGAAGAAGAATCTGAGACTCAAATTCCAAGTGTGCCTGAGGAACTTGGAAGTCCAGTAGAAGAACTACTTGAGGTCTCTCCTTCCAAAAGGAGACCTGCTTGGTTTCGAGAAATGGTGCAAGAAGCTGAGAAGCATAAAGCTCCTCTCGGGACTTTAAGGGAAAGCAAAATGCCACAAAAGTACTCAATTCTTAAAAAAATAGAACCTATTACTTATGCATATCTACGTTTTCACATTTGTTAGTTCTCGATCCGCTCCAAGGGAATCTATGTCGTCTTGGTAGGCGTCAATCGATCCATGGAACGTATCAAATCCTTCACGTATAAGTTCGTTATAAGCCCGGGCTCATTCTGATATAACATGATTTCGGACAGATCTATTGTCTAACCGAGTAAAGATCTATTTGTAACGGGGCAGAAGGCGGCTTCTTTTGGGCCGCAGTCCACATTCTTTTTGAGCAAGGGGAAGTCTTATGATCCAGCTCATCAATGCTGAACCTTCCACATACAAAGAAGTAGTAAGTCAACAGGTATGGGATGATGCTATGATTGAAGAGTACAGTTCAATCATGAAAAATGATGTTTGGGAAGTTGTTCCTTAATCGACAGGAAAGTCACTGGTAACATCAAGATGGCTCTACAAAATCAAGCATGTTGCTGATTGCAGCATTGAGAAATACAAGGCCAGATTTGTAGCTTGTGGCTTTACTCAAAAGGAGGGCATAGACTATGATGCTAGGTTGCAGGAAACGCCTCCCCCCCACATCCCCAAGCCGTTTCTTGCTGGAAACACAGAAATGCGTACTGTACGGCATGGAAACACGCTTCCGTACAGAGGAGCGTGTTTCCAATACAGATGTGGTCCGAAAAGCTGCGTTTCCAAGAAAACTTTGCTTGGTTGATTAAAAATATCACCTTATTCAGTAGTAATTGGTACTATTAAATGGTAATATAAAATTACTAAAGTAAAAGTGACATTCTCCTTATCTTTCATTTTTTATCCTTTTACTTAAATTTTTAACTTTAGTTCCATTAATTGTTTTAGGATGTTTGAGTGGTTCCAACTTCATCGGACTTCATATGCAAAAAAGTAGTATTATAGATCCCATTCAAAATTCAGCAAACTTAAGAGTTTCCAGAATTTCAGGATTACAGAGTTTCCATTAGTTTCTATCATGTTTGAGGGAATGGAATTGACATTTAATCAAACACATCAACCTCTATTTGTACCTTGATGTTGGTGGTGTTGATCATTGAACTCCTTTGTCATGACCTTAATATAAATGTACTCTTCACTTAAGCAAAATCTTTTTTAAGCATGGGTAGCTTTTTCTACCTTATTTTAACGATTGGATTAGGAAGTTTCATCAGAATTGTAGGGTGTTAAGTCGTTTTGTAATGTCCTTGGAGAATCAACTTTGAGATTTGAGTTAGAAGCAAGGGCTAGAGGCTAGAGGAGGGAGGCATAGGGTGTTATTGATGAATAAGATCCCAATATAGGCAATGATTCACCAACATGTATGATTTATGATTTATGTTTTACATTAATTTTTTAAATGTCTTTCCTCATTATATATTGCGTTTCCTTGTTTCCAAAATTTGGGGGGGTCACGTTTCCAACGCGTCAACGTTTCCCTGTTTCGTGCAACTTAGCTATGACGATACTTTTGCTCCTGTCGCCAAGTATACTACTATCAGAACCATCATATCTCTTGCTGCTGTGTTCGGATTGAAACTCCATCAGATGGATGTAAAAACTGCCTTCCTCAATGGCAAAGTTGATGAGGAAGTATATATTGAACAACCTGAAGGCTTTGTGACTCATGGGGACAAGGCCCATGTGTGTAAATTGAAAAAAGCCTTGTATGGGCTCAAACAGGCTCTGAGAGTCTGGTATGCGAGGATTGATGGATACCTTCACAACTTGGGGTTCTCCAAAAGTACTGTTGACTCCAATTTGTACTTTAAGGTTGTTCATAACCATATTTTGATCCTAGTTTTGTATGTGGATGACTTGTTCCTTACTGGAGAGGAACAATTGATAGCTCAGTGTAAGAGGGAGCTCACCTATGAATTTGAAATGAAGGATCTTGGTTTGATGGATTATTTTCTTGGCCTAGAGGTTTGGCAAAAGCCAGGCGAGATCTTCCTAACACAAGGGAAGTATGCAGTTGATATATTTGTAGAGATTTGTGATGCAGGATTTCAAGTCCATGAGTGTGCCTATGACAACAAACTTGAAGAAGTTGCGAGACTTAGCCACCAGCTCACAAGATGTGGACTCTACTCTGTATCGACAACTCATTGGATCTCTGATGTATCTTGTTCACATGAGACCAGATATCTGCTACCCAGTAAATGCTCTAAGTTAATTCATGTCTGATTCGAAGCACATATATTTTATAGCTGCCAAACATGTACTCAGATATGTGTGAGGTACCATCACTTATCGGCTCAGGTATACTTCCAGTAGTGGAGTAATGTTAGCCGGATATGTTGACTTAGATTGGGCTGGTAGTGCAATAAACCGGAAAAGTACTTTAGGTTACTCCTTCAGTATGGGATCTGCAATGATCTCTTGGTCCAATAGGAAACAGGGTTCCATAGCGTAGAGTATAGCTGAAGCTGGGTATATTGCTGCGAGTGATGCCTGCAAGGAAGCAGTTTGGCTTAGGAAACTACTCTTTGATTTGTTCGGTGGAAATCTTGACTCAACGATTATTCATTGTGATAATCAGAGTTGTATTAAGTTTTTAGAAAATTCGGTGTTTCATGATAGATGGAAACACATTGAAATGAAGTATCATTTCATCAGAGACCTAGTATAGAGAGGCACTTTGAAGCTGCATTACATTTGTATAGATGAACATATTGCAAATATCTTGACCAAGCCTTTGACAACAACAAAGTTTGTGTGCTTTCGCAAGAAGCTTGGCATGGCAGAGAATACCTCTCTCGCTGAGAGGGAGTGTTGATTTTCCTATGCAGCATCGAGAGCCATTCTCTTGGAGAATGGAGGCACCTGGTCAGTTACCAGGATCTTGTACCAGTCTAGCACTGGGGGACTCAGCCTAGAGCTGAGTGTCCATTCTTTGAATGGAGGCACCTGGTCAGTTACCAGGAAGTTGAACCAGTCGAGCACTGGGGGACTCAACCAAGAGCTGAGTGGCCATTCTTTGAATGGAGGGACCTGGTCAGTTACCAGGAAGTTGAACCAGTCCAAAACTGGGGAACTCATCCTAGAGTTTAGTGGCCATTCTTTGAATGGAGGCACCTGGTCGCTTACCAGGAAAATGAATTAGTCTAGGACTAGGGGACTCGGCCTAGGGCCGAGGGCCATTTTGAGGGAGAATGGGGGCGCTTGATCAGTTACCAAGCATTTGACATTGAGTCAATTGATGCATCCTAGGGCTGAGGCACCTGTTCAGTTACTAGGACATCACTATAAGCCCTAGACCAGGTCTGGGCATGTGAGGTACTCCTTTCCCTTTTTATGGGCTTTGTGATCTTCTCCAGGGATTAGCTACCCTTGGTTAAGACACCTAGTACCCTATCTTGGTGGCACAAGGAGTTCAAGATAAAAGCATTGGTAATTCTCCCTATTTATGATGATGTACATTGAGTGGGCATGAAGGTCCATGAAGACCACTTGCATTAACCACAAGGCACTTAAAGAAGATTAAGAAGCTAAAGTAAAAAATACAAAAGGACTCTTGTACCACAAGAAGTCAAAGTAAAAAAACAAGGAGGTCCTTATTACCACGGAAGGTCAAAATCAAAAGGGTAAACAAGAAAAAGAATAAAGCCCTATTATTTTATTCCTATTTGTAAGGACCACTTCAAGTAACTAAAATGCTATAAAAGAAGGTCATTTGCAAAACATTTGAGCACACCTTTCCTCCATCGTGAATGCTCCATTGGAGACTAAGTATTTCGCTGGGATTTACAAGTGAGTAGTAGAGTTCATGAGTTATGCCATAGTATGGCGATTAGCTAGGTAGGGTATCATCTTAATCACATTTACAAGTGAAGGCTCTTCTCTTTCTCTTCACAATTAGCAGCAGCAACACTGATCAGACTTGGGGCAACCCTCTCCTCATCTAGGCAGGTTACTTCTACTCACTGGCTGTTCTCTATTAAGGCAGGGTGTTTCTCTTCACGACCAACTCCATCCTCCTCTCGGGCAGCCTGCTCCTCACCATGGGCAACGTCACCTTGACCTTGGGCAACCTGCTCCTCTTCATGGGAAGACATAGAGACTTCGGGCAGATCTTGGGCAACACTAATTCACTCTCGAGTAGCCACAACAGATCTCGGGCAGCAGCAGAGAGAACCCAAAATAGTTTCGGGCAGCAGGAACAGATCTCGGGCAATAGTCTAGCAGTCTCGTGTAGTTCTGGGTAGCAGGAACAAGTCTTGTGCAGCAGCAGAACCAACCTAGATCTGGTTCATGCTGCAACAAAAGAGGTTCGGGTAGCTAAGAAATATATTATGGCAGCAGGAATAAAGGCCTGGGCAGCAGAGAGAAAATCTGGGTAGAAAACCCTAATCAAAATTTTCTGTGAAATTTGTCCTTGTGGAAATTTTGGTCAATTTCTAGGGTTTGACAGTTTTGAAGAACATTCATCTCAGAATTTTGAGATTCTTCTGATTGCTGCTTCAAACTCGGTCATCTCATTCAAGGGATGAATTACTAATGCTTTTGGGGTTTTTTCCGTTTAAAGGTTTCCCTGTGAAAACATTCGGTGTTCATGTCTGTTGATGTTTGATTATCTACTGCACTTGTCTTATTGTTACCTATTTGTAGAGGCCTAGAAAATCCTAGGAAACAACAGTAGGGATTCTCCCCAATAAGCGTTCCCAATTAGTTCGTTATTGTTTGGTATGGGGAATCTGTCCGGTTTGTGGTCCGGCTACCGTAGGCCAAGTAACAGTTAAAGCTTGTTTTACCGATTGCGGCCCGGTCCACCGTTTAAGTGTATTTTTTAGTTTTATATTTATGTATGATATGCAAGTGCCTAATTAAGTCCTAATTAAGTGCGATCGATAGAGATAACGAGGAGTTTCACAATGTGATATGCAGGTTCTTACCTCTCGTCTTACTTTTTTCGCTTCTAAATCATAAACAAAGAACAACTAATACTATGCTAACTAATTCTATCTAACCTATCCCTAGGGAACAATATTGTAATTAATGATGAGTAATGTATTGTAAAACATGCACTTAGAATATTACAGATAGCTGTTCATATTTCAGAATACATGAATATAAGTAGGAAGATAAACAAAGAGATAACTCATTGTCAATTAAAACATTCATTACTCAAATGTACTGCGGAAATTTCACAGAAAAAAATAGGAAAAACATTCGTAACATGAAATAATTCGTAAGTTAGAACGATCTCACAGTTCATAGAAAAAGCTGAAACAGAAGTAGTTCACATTCAACCAATCTATGGCAAGCATTTGAGACTCCACAGTGCCTTCTCCAAAAGAAAATATATATTCTTTATTATAAGAGGAAGTATTTCTTCTTACAATAACATTTCATAAAGATAGCATGGAAAAAGGTCCTTTCATACATCTAATTCACCTCTATTTATACAAACAGAAAGACCCTTGAGCTGCCCCCTTAGCCTTTTAGGCTTCCCTTGACTCTCTCTTTACAAAAAATTGTCTTCTAGTGCATGGTCTTAGAAAAAAGATAAATACAAAATATTACATAATTGATCAATCGTTTGAATAAGCCAACTAAGTGGGCCCAACCTGGTCATTTATGAATTTCTTCCAAACATTTGCATCTGTTGCTACAATCTCGAAACTAGAGGGCTCTAGGAATCTGATAGTGATCTCATGTTTAGCAACTTGAGATTTTATATTTGCCACTTTGGCTGGAATCAAACGAAATCGATCTTCCAATAAATGACTGCTCACTGCTGTCTATGCTATTGCAGTTTTCAACACCTTCTCATCCAAACCTTTGACCAGAATACCTTGTTCATCCTATACCTGCAATTGCTTCAAAAATCCTTCATGATCAGGCAATTCTTCTAACCTTCTCTTAGCAGATGTCTGACAACGATTGTAAGTTATGAGAACTTTTCTGCAGAATTTTGCACAAACACCTTTTGTCCTCCAGACTGCCTTTACCAATTCCTTTGCTGCTTTACTCCGAATTCAATTAGTTCATACTCCAACTTCACTGTTTCTAAGTCCTTGATGGGTGCATCAGTTGGAGGTTCCCTGGTTGTTTCCAACCAAGTCAAACGTCCTTGTAGAATTTCCAGGATATCCTGGGTCCTGTCTAAAAAGTAGGAAGCTGTACTCACAATTTCTTCCAGCCTTATCTCTACTTGCTGAACTTTCAACATCTCCTCTGCCATTTGAAGCTGCATCTGATGAATTTTACTTCTAAGTGCAAGGGCATGCTTCTTCAATGGCTCAATATCTGTTTTCTGTTCATTAGCTGCTTTTAATGAAACTTCCAGTGAAGCTTTCTGGGTATCCAATGCTACTACTTGAGTTTCATAATGCTTGGCTTTCCCCTCAGTAGTAGTCTTTTGCATCTCTAGTTCTGCCACTTTATTTTCCAGACTTTCTTTCTCTTTACTCAATTCTTCAATTGATGATTTCAAACTGTCTCATCCTACTTCTAAGATCTGATGTCTTTGCTGAAGTCTTTCAAACTTTGACAAGGTGGCCTTGGACTCTCTTTCAATATTGCTTGCTGATAATATCAAAGCATCCTTGTTTGACTGTAAGGTTTGGCACTCTGCCTTGAACTCCTCAATCTCACTAATCATGTCTTCGTACATTCTCTTTAGACTTTGACTTTCATCTCTTTCCCTTTTCAGGGTTTCTTTCAATTGAGTAATCTTCTTTTGAGATTGTTCCAAATCCGTCATTATTTTATCAACATTGTCTTCCGTAGCTAGGGCTGTGGCTACACCAGCCCTTGCCATTAATCTTGGATCTTTATCAGTACCATGAACCACTGTATTTTCAGTCACCATAACTCCCTTCTTGCCTCCAGTGTTCACCTTCTTCTCTGTTCTCCTAACAATTCTCTTTTTAGCTTTGTCGTAGAAAATAGTATTCAGATCAGGCATTTCATCTTCTTCCGTTGGGATAAAAGGGATTAATTCAATTCTTGATGCTGAAACTGGATTTCCTCTCGCTATGCTACTGGATGGAACAGAGGGTTCTATTGGATCAGCATAAGACTGAGTTTGCTCTTCATTTGCATAGTCCTGTTTTTCTTGTGCCTTTTGTCGTAACTCCTCAGCTGCTTTTTCTACATGCTCCTTTTCTTTATCAGCTACTTCTAATCTTAACCTCTCATTTTCTTTCTGCTTCCTCGAGACGACTTCTTCTTCTTTTCTTTTCTCTGCTTCTTCTGTTCTCTTCTCGACCTCTTTCGTTGCTTTTTTTCTTCTTCTTCTTCTGCTCTCAACCACTCTTCTGCTTCATGGGTTAATCTGTGTGCCTCCTCTTGTCTTTTCTTGGCAGCCTCCTCTTCTTGCTTCTTCTGTTGCTCAGCAACCTTTCCCTTTCCGCCAACCGTAGTGATCTTTTGTTTAAACCTCCTTCTCAAAGCTGTCATATTTCGAGCATTCCAGAAAACTTCTTCATCTTTATCCCAAAAGTCTGCATACTCGAAATGCACCCTTGCTGCAGTACAGTAATCAACAACCTTATTTTCAGAGTCATTTCTATGGAAAATTATTTCACCAAAGGAAAATATTCTAGCTCTTTCACGAATTCCGCTGCAGTTTTCACTTTGGAAAACTTGTAACTCCCTATATAAAATGGAACTGGAGGATACACAACCTTCTTTTGTTCGAACAGGAAGTTACCCACTCCATCAATGTATAGATGTCTTACTACCTCTTTATGAATAACATAATCTGTAGCATACTTAGGTAGAAGGGAATGGGCCCTTGACCCATCAAACATCCTCAAATACAAACCCTCCTCGGTCAAGTAATAGTGTCTATTATCTTGCACAACCTTCAAAGTCTCCTCAGACATGCAATTGCACTCAACAAGGAAAATCAATGTGTACAACGACATAATAACATCTTCACAAATATTCTTGTAGTGACTGTAATACTCGTGAGCTCACAACAATTGGTATGCAGCATATACAGGAGACCGGTCCTTATCCCATTGGCATTTCAGCGTTGGGAATGGCTGCGTGCATAAAATACAATAAATCAAAATTGAGCTCATATAGAACTCTGTTTTCTTCTGTGAGACTCCTTCCAGTGTTGCACTTATCCAGGCAGACAAACTGTTAGACACTATGTTTGCCCAATTGAAGATGGTACCTTGAGTGGCTCTAAAAAAGATTAGTGGTACCCAACCTATTTTGAAATTCTTTCCATTGGCTCTCCCAAATATCCTGTTTAACATCAAGGCTATCAACCTGTATGGAGTACGAAGGCTTGTTGTTTCATACTCCTTTGAAGGCCTCGTACGAAAATTCTTTTCTGGGATCATCATCCTTTTGACGGTTTTCACCACATGTAGATTAAGGTCTTTCAACCACCCTTCAGTCAAATAGCTCTGGGGTGTCGACAACTTGTAGGCCATGGCTACATAGGCTGGGCTATAGGCAGCATAACCTTGTCCTTCAGTGTTAGCCAATATCATCCTTGTCACATCAGCCCTGGGAAGGGTCCATCTTATTACCTCTGAACAAGGGAAAAGCTTTGGTCGTGTAGCCACCTTCATGATTGCTGATCTTTCGATATTAGCATAAATAGGTAAATCCTCGAATCCAGCCTCTGGGACACTCTGATTTGAGATCATTTGGTATATTTCTCCCCATTTATAGTTAGGATCAATACCAGTGATGGCTTTGGTGTCTTCATAGATAACCTCGACTTGGGTTATTATTTCTACCTCCGGTTCTTCATCTGCTGTTTGTGCCTTCTTTTTTCCGTTTTCGAGGCATGTTGTTGTGTGGATGATGGGCCTGTGTTGATCATACAAATTAGATTTAGTCTATTCACACATATAAATAGCAAACTATATACTGAAAGCAACAACGATGTTAACCAGAACATTACCAACTCATCATAATGCATGTTAAACAGCTTTTGCTTCTACCCAAACCAAAATGTGCTTTCTGTATATGAAGCTAAAAACCACGAAGCTTTTAAAGCTAGTTTAGACACAAATTTACCAGCAAAACTTCCACTGGGCAAACCCTAGGTTTTCACTATGACCTTACATCTACAGGTATCAATACTAACGACAGAAAACCCTGAAAACATCGGACTGCTAACCCCTAAACTTGGTCTTTGCCCACTACAGAAAATCCCTCCCCCAGTATCCCATGAAAACCTAACCGTGCTTGACCGACGGATGCGCACTTTTCCTAAAATGGTGAAGGAGATGAGGGAGCGGTGCAGATGGTGAAACGCTCATTTGCTCCTTGACCTCTTTCTTCTAACAAATGTTAGAGAACAAATCATGGCCAACTGCAAAACGAACCAGGGCTAGCAGGTGAGATAAACAACGTCCACCTTAAACGACCCTGGGCGAACCCACCTAAAGAGAAATGACTATCCGCATTCTTGAAATAACACCCACGGTATAAGCAAAAAATGACCTAACCCTATCAAGCTGCGGTAAAAAACACTGAGCAACAGGATTGGATAAAAAAGAAATCCTACCTGGAACTTCTGAGGGTGACTTGGACGAGCACGACCTCCGTTGATAAGCAATGTGCTCAAACACTGATAGCTCCTCGGCTCCAATTGGCAAACAACAAGGTGAACTATGACCGTAAAACAACCTCGACAGGCTTTTATAAGCTTAGACGCGGGTAAAAGGAATTCGGCTGGGAAAACAAATGCGTAAAAAAGGCATCGGAAACGAACTTGTTAGCGGACATGAAGCATCGGATGGCTTTTGAAGAATAGGCCCGGGAGATCGAGCAAAAAACGTCGAAGCACTTAAATCACCGTCGGCCGGCCAGGCAACTAATATCGTCGGCATCGGAAAGCGCTCTGGGAAAGCATTGGATAAGCTTCGGACTCCGCATTCGCAATGTCGGCTTAGTAAACAACTAAGTTCTCGGATAACTCCGAAATGAATAGTTGACACGACGAAAGAGAAGTTGACGAGGCTTCCGCGGATAACGGAAAAAGATAGACGATGGGAGACTCGGTGCATCGGAACGGCTCAGGACTAAGCTTTTGATACATCGACAAAACTCTTTCGATCCAATAGACGAGAGAACGATCGATACGTCAGAAAGAGACTTCGGGATGATCCCGATAGGGAACATCGGCTGGCTAGACCACTGTGCACCCGATACATTGGAAAGACTATCAACTGTGCATCCAATATAAGGAAAACAACTTTATGTTTTGCCAAACTTTCAAGTCATGGGACAAATTTTGGTGAAAAAAGCTAGACTTTCTAAGCCTTCTAAAAACTAAAAGGATAAGGGGGGCCCTAACAATCAAATTTTTTTTTGGGGATAATAGTTGCAGCTACAACACTATCTTACCGTCTACAAAATTAAAGAATATGTGCACATGCTAAAATTTAACAATATCGCCACCAGTGGATTGTCGATATCTATTTGAACATAGTGTCCTGGTCTCGGCTCCATGACAATTTGAAAGGTATCGTAGACTCTAGCCATGTGTCTGGTTGACTCACTGTCAACAACCCAGACATGCTCAAAGGACAAACTTCCTATACTAGAGTCAATAGAGACCAGAGAGAATTCCTGCTCAAATTTGGCTGCAAAGTCTTCTACTGCTGTAGTTGTTGCTGAATCTTTCTCTGTCCATCTTTTCTTTTTCTTAGGACACTTAGAGGCGTAGTGTCCCATCTGACCACATTGATGACACTTGACCTGACTCATGTGTTTCTTCTTTTTATTTGCGTTTGTTGCGAGTGCCACGTTTTGCTCCACTTGTTCACTGACTTAACCACCCTTAGACCCCTCCTGAATCTCCTCATGAGTAAAGTTATCCCACAATCTGGACCAATTGGGAAGCTTTTCTCTACCTACAATGCACTTCACAAAGATGTCCCACTTCTTGGTCAATCCCTTTAGGGTTATTCTCACCAACTCTGAATTAGGAACAATCTCTCCTATAGCTGCCAACTTGTCCTTGACTTGTGCCACACGAGTCAAGTAGGAGGCTACACCCTCATCCTTATTCATTTTGGCATTGTGTAGCTTGTCTTTTAGTGCCATCTTGCGGTTCTCGTTCTTGGCTTCAAACAACTGGTTCAAAGTATCCCACATCTCTTTAGCTGTTTTCTTCTCTGCTAAATGTGGAATGAGATGATCTTTCACTCCATCCAGGATCACTCTGTGGGCCCTAGCTTCAAGAGCTTAAAACTCCTCAAGCTCATTCTTATCTGTTGGTTTGTTCATCTTAGAGTTTGCAAAACTCCAAAATTTCCACTTTTTCAATATGGGAGTAATTCTTACATTCCATGGGATATAGTTGGATATCCCATCCAACTTATTATCAAACCGTATGTTCATCATTGAAAAACAACTTACAACAACAATAACAGAAGGACTACCAAAACACTTATTCTGTACTTCTTTACTATGAAACACGAGCTTGCTTAATACTTCAGTATCGCTGTGATTCCATGAAGAAAAACTGGCATAAGCATAATAATTTTTCGCATATGCATTATGTCAAATACTTTGAATGTCTAGGGTTTTAATTAAAATTTGCTCATAAACTTTGAAATTAAAACCACAAATCCAAAGACACTTCTCAAATACTTAAGATGAAACAAACACATTGTACACAGATGTTTTGGTCAAATTACCGAGCAAAAACCCCAACTTGGGGAAAACCCTGAAGATTAATTTCTCATTAAATAAGTGTATTCAGAAATCAACACAAGAAAATTATTTCTCCAACCCTCATTGACAAAATTCCAAACATTAAATAACAAGAGCAAACTACCTCGTTTTCTGTGCAAACTGTCAGCTGTATGGCCTGTACTTACTGCTGTATGTTCTGCTTCGAAAACTATGCCCACATGTGCCTGCAATTAATGCTGTATGGACTGTGTTACCTCCCACTTTGACAGGGGTGTCCACATAGCAGCAAGAGAAGACCATCATCAGCTTGTCTACGGTTCAAAGGTAATACCTTTTCTGGGGCTGAAGGAAATGTTAAACAAGAGGTAGAAGTGCCTATGTCACAAGGGGTGAAAAGGAAGAGACCATTCAGGTAGAAGTCAAAGGTATGTAAATTTTGTGGTCCACTAGAACATGCAGCAAGACACCATGGGTAAGGACATCATGCTGGACATTGTGTATATGGATCAATTGTGAAAAAAACAGAAGGTGTGGACAATAATTCCCATCCTCAAATTCTTGATGATGAGATGATTTTAGCTAGTTTGTTCAAGGCAAATGGTAGAAAAGACAGTCAACTTGTTTCAAAGCATGCAGCATGCCTTAATGAAGCAGCAGAGCTCTTACAAAAGTTTTTGGGGGAGGCAGGAGAGCTGAAGGAAAATGGTGAAGTTCAAGTTTATGAGTTACGCAAAATTCATAACTGTATTCCGAATGAGCATTATGTGTAGACATTGCTAGCAATGGAAGGTCTTGAAGAAGACGATTCCCACTGCATTATCCTTGCATCAAGCATATAGATTAATTAAAGTCTCTTGAACTTCTATCATAAGACAAAGTCAAGAGCACTCTCTGTGGGAGAGTTGAACTGTGTGCTCATAATAATAAAATCTTTCCAACTCACATTCCCCTCTAATTAATTTATTTCGTTGATATCCTTCACCTAGTATGCCTTGCTGACTTTCGAGTTGGGCTCGTACTCAGAACGGTGAATGGACTTGCTAAGACTGCAATAACAACACAAATAAAATTTTACCCCTTAACCAACGCACTGACTTTGTAGAAAGTTTCAAGTCCATTCTCAGTAAGGGCGCTGGAACTCCCCGTTGTCTAAGAGTCACGACTAGCTGGTCAATCCACCGGAAACCAGCCCGAGATACTGGACGAGCCGACATGTCTAGAACGGAGTGACTTTGAACACTTTCCCGGTCGATCTCTGATACCTTCTTCGTTTCAAAACCATAAAAAACAAGACCACTAAAATCTTTAAAACGTACCAAGAGCACTCACACAACATTCACTAGCTTTATTTCAAGACTTGTTATTTCTTTAAGCATTGCAGAGTTTCGACTCCATAAGGCACTAGTCTATTATTTTATGCATGGTTGTTAATCTAGATCATTTGTTCTTGGCTTATAAAAAATCTTTATCTGTGAATGCATCTTTATTTACAAGTTCTTGATATATTGTTCATCTTTTAATCCAGTACAACAACGTGGATTGCTTTGTCTTGTGTTCTAATTCTTATAATCATAATCGCCTTTCATCATAATAACTCCTAAACAACACCCATCCGCATCATTCCCATAAAATTAACTTAAAACACATTGAGCCATAGAAAGCTCTTTGTTAGGGACGACCCCCCTTGGCTTCGTTAGGAGTTAGCCTAAACGGAGGAGCTAGGAGTAGGTGACAGTACTTGGCTCTGTGCTTGCCCCCAAGGCCACGCCTCTCCCACTTTCTCAAGTGAGGAGACAACTTTCATTAGATTTCTGCTGCTGGTGTGCATTCGGCAGACAACATATTTTGGCGCCGTTGCCGAGGACAAAGTCCAGTTCCCGGATTTTGAAGACTATGCTTCATTGACATTTGTGGGAGATTACATTGCAGATTCTTCCTCTCACATGGCGACTCCATGAAGGGACAACACCCTTGTCCTTTTGCAGATTTGAAGATCCGATTGGGTGTAGAGGTGAGCACACTCATTAGAAGGTTTTCAAGCTCACCTTGGCGACTCCACAAGTTTGGTATGAGGTATGATTAAACACGTTTTTTCAAATTAAGTACCTCATTGTTTGATTTATGGAAGAACCGTGGGATATTTGGCACGATGCTTATAGCTCACTGGATTTCTCAAAAGTCCATGGATTTCTTAATCAGTGCTACGACCTTGAGGAGGTGCATGACACGCTTCTCGGATTTTATGGAAATGATGGTGTTTCAGCTACCCATAATATTGCCTCTTTCTGCAAACTGATGGCTGATTTTAATGTTTGTCATGAGGATGATATTATGATCGTTTTTGCCATAACTTTGGTAAATGATGCAATGACTTGGTTCTGTGGTCTGTTGGATGAATCCATAGATTCAGTGGCAATATTTTTTGAGAGGTTTCTTCTCCGCTAGCACGATGGGACAGTAGATGAGATTGAGCAGCTTGCTAAAGAATATGATGCCCTCATCTGTAGGCTCCATCCTGAGCTTAAAGAACAGATCATTGAAGATTTGAGTGAGGGAGTATTACAAGAACCCTTGGTTGAAGACATTGCTGAAGAGATCCCAGATAGAGCTGTAATAGAATACGTGAAGCTGTCCCAAGTTTATGAATAGTTTCCTGATGAAAAGCTGGAGCTACCTCAAGTTCATCGCATTGAAGGTAATACTATTTTTTCTGCAGATTAGCTTGAACAGTTTGACAATGAAGGTTTGTATAAGAGCCCTATCAACCAGTGGATAGAGGCTTCTTGCGCACGGTTTGATTCTGCTTGGTATAATCTCTTGTTGCCTAACAATCTGATGTTTCAATTCAGCTTTATTCATGAGAAGATTGCAAGGCATAGTTATCTTATGGGGAATCTATTTTTGTTTCTTTCATTGATCAAGCTCAGAAAAAGAAAATTTGTCATAGTAAAGATGCTGGAATGGCTCCATTGGTTTCTATGCATATACTTAACAATTTCTAGATTCATGTTAAGTTAGGTAGGTAGGATGAATAAAGCTTCTGCGTGAGCATTTACATTATTAGTTCTGTTTTGCTTATACATTTTTTTCAAAATTTGTAATAAGTGTGTGGATGTGAATCAAGCCATCCACATTGCATGCTGTACTTTCTTTGGAAATTTATGGTCTGCGAGTACTCATAGAATGCTGAGGTTCTCGCATGCTCTCTCCGAGAGCATGCGTCACCCATGGAGCCAGATGTTACCTCCCACTTTGACAGGGGTGTCCACAAAGTAGCAAGAGAAGACCAACATCAGCCTGTCTGCGTTTCAAAGGTAATACCT
>LPNX010008629.1:204344-302921 GCA_001517045.1 Pseudotsuga menziesii | reverse complement strand
AACATACATGTTTCATAAATTTTGCATCTAGTTTGACATTCTACATGTTTTCTTTTGAATATATATATATTTATATATATATATATATATATAAACGCTTTCGACCACGCTTCGCTTCCGGCCATTTTTTGAAAAACACGCTTCCGCGCACCCGCTTCCGCGCACCCGCTTTCCGCACCCGCACCCGCTTCGCTTCCACGCTCTGGCAACACTGGGTAGAAGTGCCTATGTCACAAGGGGTGAAAAGGAAGAGACCATTCAGGCAGAAGTCAAAGGTATGCAAATTTTGTTGTCCACTAGAACATGCAGCAGGACACCATGGGTAAGGACATCATGCTGGACATTGTGTATATGGATCAATTGTGAAACAAAAAAAAAACAGTGTGGACAATAATTCCCATCCTCAAATTCCTGATGATGAGATGATTTTAGCTAGTTTGTTCAAGGCAAATGGTAGAAAAGACAGTCAGCTTGTTTCAAAGCATGCAACATGCCTTAATGAAGCAGTAGAGCTCTTACAAAAGTTTTTGGGCGAGGCAGGAGAGCTGAAGGAAAATGGTGAAGTTCAAGTTTATGAGTTACGCAAAATTCATAACTGTATTTTGAATGAGCATTATGTGCAGACATTGCTAGCAATGGAAGGTCTTGAAGAAGACGATTCCCACTGCATTATCCTTGGATCAAGCATATAGATTAATTAAAGTCTCTTGAACTTCTATCATAAGACAAAGTCAAGAGCACTCTCTGTGGGAGAGTTGAACTGTGTGCTCATAATAATAAAATATTTCCAACTCACGTTCCCCTCTAATTAATTTATTTCGTTGATATCCTTCACCTAGTATGCTCTGCCGACTTTCGAGTTGGGCTCGTACTCAGAACGGTGAATGGACTTGCTAAGACCGCAATAACAACACAAATAAAATTTTACCCCTTAACCAACGCACCGGTGTTGTAGAAAGTTTCAAGTCCATTCTCAGTAAGGGCGTCGGGACTCGGAACTCCTCGTTGTCTAAGAGTCACGGCTAGCTGGTCATTCCACCGGAAACCAGCTCGAGATACTAGACGGGCCGACATGTCTAGAACGGAGTGACTTTGAACACTTTCTCGGTCGATCTCTGATACCTTCTTCGTTTCAAAGCCATAATAAACAAGACCACTAAAATCTTTAAAACGTACCAAGAGCACTCGCACAACATTCCCCAGCTTTATTTCAAGACTTCTTGTTATTTCTTTAAGCATTGCAGAGCTTCGACTCCATAAGGCACTGGTCTATTATTTTATGCATGATTGTTAATCTGGATCATTTGTTCTTGGCTTATAAAAAATCTTTATCTGTGAATGCATCTTTATTTACAAGTTCTTGATATACTGTTCATCTTTTAATCTAGTACATCAACATGGATTGCTTTGTCTTTCGTTCTAATTCTTATAATCATAATCGTCTTTCATCATAATAACTCCTAAATAACACCCATCCGCATCATTCCCATAAAATTAACTTAAAACACATTGAGCCATAGAAAACTCTTTGTTAGGGACGACCCCCTTGGCTTCGTTAGGAGTTAGCCTAAATGGAGGAGCTAGGAGTAGGTGACAGTACCTGGCAGTGTGCTTGCCCCCAAGGCCACACCTTTCCCACTTTCTCAAGTGAGGAGACAGCTTTCATTAGATTTCTGCTGCTGGTGTTTATTCGGCGGACAACAGACTATACAGCCAGTGTTTAATGCACAACAAATTTTCTTGGGAATTGTGCCCTCACATGTGTGACTGTATTTGATGTATGGCTGCAATAAATGCTACAGGCTGCCTTGGGAAATGTGCTGCTGCTCTTCTTGGAAATCGTACCACTGCTGCTAGGGTATCTCTTCTGTCTTCTTCACATTTTGTTTCTTCCCTTTCTGATGGTGAGTGTCTTCAATGTCTTTTCACTTTGTCTTATACTTCAAATTTGTAATTACTTTCTCTAACTACCCTATTCTAGGGTTGATAATTAATTACAAATTAAGGGTCATCATTAAAACTCACTTTTAATAATTAAATACATTAATTACTGAATACATCAGTTAAAGTGATTCCACTTTATAAAGTACAATACATAAACACTTTATTTGATATAAAATGTCACTTTTTTTTATATAAATATACAAAGGACAAAGCCTTTACAAGTCCTTATCACACTTACACCAAAAAAATGAGAAAGGACCTTCAGAGTTATCATTTTCCAACATTGTATATATACTAATAATTCTTCATTTGTTTACTCAATATCTGAAGTAAAAGAGAACATCTCTTGCACATGATGAAACACTCCTTATTTAGACTACCTGATTGTTTGAAGCATTGACGATACTTCACATATTTTCCATTCTGATATAATTTTTATGTTCATGTGCCGATTACTGGATCTTGAGTTTACTTCGATTGTGTTGTGGCACCCACTTGTTAATCCTTCCCAGTGCATGAGTAGCAGGTTGGATAGCACTCATGTGTAGTACTAGGACCTGTGGAAATGTTGTGAAAGCACTTGATCATTCAGAGAGACTAAGTTGGTCTGGTGCATTTTTATTTTTTGTCTTGTAGAATTTGTAATATATATTTCAAGTCAGTGCATAATGAGTTACCAACTTACCACATTTGGCATTGTATTTGGATAATATTTTTTTCATTTTTATATATGTTAACGTGCAGGCTGGCAGGATAGTGAAGCAAATATATTCAGTCTTGCCAATATATGATAAAATTGTTCCTGCTTTGCTTGATGTGGGTGTTTTCAAGTTGCCTGAAGTTTGTACATTTACCTTGGGGGTGCCTGTTGGTCCTATGTTGGCCAAACCTACGAAAGGAGTTTCAGAGATTTTGGATAAATTTCAGGACATGAAATTTACTTGTGAGTATAAGTATGATGGGGAGCGTGCACAGGTAAGCTTTTTATGACTGATGGCCATCTATGTTATGTTGTAGTTCACTCGCAATTCTGATGATCTAATATTTTTCTCAAATATTTGGAGGTAGATTCACTACATGGAAGATGGGTCTGTTGAGATTTACAGTCGGAATGCTGAGCGTAATACTGGGAAGTTTCCAGATATTGTAGATTTTATTGGAAGGTAAGTCTTTATGAAGGTAGATTTTCAATTTGTCTAGTGCAATGGTAGTAATATGTTATGGCATGCCATTTGTTCTGTTGTTGCAATGATTCTGGACTTCTAGGAAAGCATGTGCAATTTTTTTCGAGAGGTTCAAATTTTGAGTTTTGTTTGCAGTACTTTTAAATGTATGTTGCCTGATTCAGAATGTCTCTTATTCTTTAGATGACTTTATTAATATTTGTTTTCAAGGGTAAAATGGGATCCTTGTTTAGGTTAAAATTGCTTATATTCATTTGAAGTTATACATGTTTGTTATCATGGGTTAGATTTTCTTAGTAAAATACAGAGATGCGGTTTTAAGACTCAATTATCACAGTTTCTTTAGGTTTTCTATCTACATTTTACTTTCTCTGTGGTTATTGTTATGTTCCTGCTAGACCATGTCTTCAGTATGGTATTCATTGTTATGTGCATGTTCAGATTATTACTTTTGGAATGTTCAATTAAAGAGGTTTTTATGATATTAACTTATAAATACACTTTTATGAAAAGCTTTACAAAATGGATGTTTGCAGGTTAGATTTCTTAGTAGAGATAAAAGAATTCCTTGTATGGTTTGTTTTGAAACGGGGGAATGCTGATTTATAGATACCTATGTATGGCATTTGTCATTAATCTGTGCCAGATAAGCTGAGAAAAAAGTTTGGGAATGCTTTGTTATATCTTTTGCTTAGTTCAACACTCCTTTCAATGGTCGTGTTGCTAAGTATGAATATTTGAAAACCCTAATTTTGGCATATTTAAATATATTGAGCAGGACATGTGAGAGTTGTATACATGTTTTCTTTTTGTGATGACATCCTTATTTTTACCATGGGAGTTTGTTTGCAAATGCCCCATTTGGCATTTGATTTAAGCCTTGTTACCAAGAGAAAATGCATCTACTAATCCACATTTTCATGGGAGTTACAGGTTGCGGGGAGAGATTTTAAGGGCATGCACCTTGTTCTGTCTTGATTATTTGGAGTCAATAACAATGGTGTGGATGAGCTTGGAGATGTATCTCACCGCGAGGTTCATTTGGTTGCACTTGACACATTTGGGGGCATGGTTACATGGCTTGTATTACCCTTTGTTGCATCATTGATAGAGTGCCTTGTTCCTAGGATGAAACTACGGCCCAAGACCATGTGAATTGATGGTATTATGAAGAAACACACCCTAGAACATGAATGCGCTAGCTCACAAGATGCCCAAAAAATGATTTATGGTGAGGTAAGGGGTTTAGCACAACATAAAGGAGAACCACCCTCTTTAAGGAAGTGGCTAGGGCATGTTGAGAATGAGGGGCAAGAAATAACCCCAGTATAGGAGTTTCCGCATATTTGGAGGCATGTTTCACCTTTTGAGATGTTTGGGAGTAAGGACACACTGTTCGAGGCCTTTTATACATATTTGGCGGTAAGATCTTTGCATGAAGTGATGCCATATGACATTGCTGACACAATTGAACCCTCGAAGGAAAGGTATTATGCTTGAGAAGATGATGAGTGGTGTTATTGACCATTTCTATACACTCAAAGGGAAAAAGGATGAAATGCCCTACCTTGGAGGAAGACTAGAGAATGGCATGTGGTAAGGAAAGGGGCTAAATGAGGAATGCCCTTGCATGGAGTGATGCCTTGTGGCAATAAATGTGTTTGTTTTGTCAAAGGTCAGATGATGGGAAGCAATTAACTCCAAGGATATAAAGAATGATTTTATTGTCGCTTAATCATGGATCTACTCCTTTAGAGAGGGACATCATCTTCAAAGAGGCATTTAAAACATGCCAAAGGGTCATTTTGGGGTCTTAAACATCATTTGAGGTGAGTTCTTATATTTGGAGGAACAACCTCAAGGAGAGGTTGACTCATATCACTTTTGATTTAATCAAACTGCAAAAAAAAGCACTCTAAGAGGAGCACCCCAATTGAGGGTTTCAAGCTTCCTTTTATTATTATTTAATTTAGTGTTTGGATGGAAAAGTATAAATAGAGGTGAACTTCATTTTCTAAAGGCTTGGTCGAAAATTAGGAGTTCCCCTCCATGCACCTAGTTGAATATATTTGGGAGGATTTGAGGGAGGACGTGTTCAATTTGAGTGTTTCCCATTTCTTCATTCTTTTTGAGGATGGTTAGGGTTTTTGCAAGAATTGTCATAGCTTTTATGTCGAAATAATTTTTGTAGAAGGGCGAGTTTGTCACAAAAGGAGAGATTAGGGTTGAGGTTGTTAAACCCTCCCTAATCCTTGATGTAACCTCAAATTCTTGAATTTTTTTATTGTAATTTTCTCTATTTTGAGGATTGTCTTAGCTAAGGAGGAAGGTTAGGTGTTACCTATGCAGTCCTCTTGATCTTGTTTTTTTTCAACAAAAAGTGTACTTCGTTTATATTTTCAAAAGAAAGGGTCTCGACCAGACTGGAAGACTCGTTACAAAAGTGCTCCATATAGACTGAGCAACATAGTTTGTGTGTTTTTGGATATGTAATCAAAATTTATTACAAAAAATTTACATTCTTTTAAATTCCAATTGTAACTACAAGCCTGACTTGTGTAGATTCTAATGTAAGTGCTTAGTAACAAAATGCATTTACACTTCATAGATCATCATAATAGAGGGGTGTGTCTTGGTTTTCTAAAAACAATGGAAGTTATTTTGATTTATGAGGAAATTGAGGAGATAAGATAAGATAAAATAAGATAATATTATTAATGTCCAACTAATGACCACAAAATAGGTCAAGGAGACTGTTGGTTACAAAGATGTCCGTACGGTGCGGAGGATCGAAAGGTCTCCCTTTTAAAAGAAAAGAAATACGATGCAGAAAGTAAAAGTGAGCAATGCGAGCTAAGCTAAAGTTTGAGAAAGCTTCGACTGCAACCACAAACCCAGAACCTCGCCATGGGATGTTGGATCCCAGGGCGGTGAGGTGTCTAATACTCTTAACATCCGAGGCCGAGTGAGGAAGACTGAAAGAAGTTCAACAAGGTTTGCAGTCCTTAGGAGGAGCTAGTAGGGTGTACGGGTCGTCCGCTGGGATGCCGCCGGGAAGGTCTTGTATGATGATGGGGCTCGGAGGATCTAGTCCGTCTCTCAGGGGGAGATTTGGTATGAGTTAACTGCTGGGATCTCGTGGGACGAGATACAGTGTCGCGGATCCTCACTCATCTAGAAACTGGTTTAGTATTCGTGTCGGATGGTCTCTTGGTTCCCATGGCTGGTGGAAACATGCTGAAAAATGCCGTGATCTTCTGCGTGGTGTCTGATCTGATGGGAGGTTGAAGAATATTTGCTCAGAACCTAAGAGTCTCCTGCATATAAAATGCTAAGCATCTCTGATCAGGAAACTGAAAAACATCGAAGCGTTTCCTCTGAACAAGCAATGGAAGATCCCTCTGATCTCGTAGTAGATGGGGCATCTGAAAATAAAGTGCATCTCATTTTCCACTTCCTGTAGATGACATACTTGGCAGATCATGTCTAGTCTTGCAATCTAGTGATCTGTCTCTACTCGAAGAGAGGTTTCCTTAGTTTCATTCTTCTCTTCATTAAGTTCATTCTTCTCATTAGCATCTGTAGTTCCAATATAAGCCGAACCTGTTGCATTATTTGTCATTAAAGGATTACTGCCCTATGGCCTGAAACGCCTTGATATCTTGTTCATAAGCCTAGAGTTTTCCTCTCTAGAATTCAATCTCAATTTTTGCATTTATTAGTTTCATTCTCATGTGGTTAACTTGAGATTCTAGGTAATCATGCTTGATATTGGCAAACAATTGGTCCATGACATATTGCTCTTCCCAAGCTTTTTTCCTTTTTAGTAAGCTTTGAATATCCAAATCTATGTTTCTCTTCTTTTCGCCTTGAATATTCTCAGGTATTTTCTCAAAATTATCCTTGCTACCAATTTCCGGTTCCATTGTTTGAAAAAATGAAACTACAGACTAATAAAACTTCTCTAAAACAAGGGTTGACAATGGAAATACTCTCAAGTAAAAGATTTGATAGCAATTTCTTTCAGGTTTAAAAACCAATAGATATGCAAATAGGCCCCGATCAACTCTACTTTGTAATAGTCTTAGAAGAATGGGAACAAACACTTACAATATTATAAAATTTATTTACAATCTGTTATTAGCCAAAATGGCACTTCTTCGTCCGAGTGTTGACATTCATCATGTCGGTACACATAAGGACATTTAGGACTGAAGTGGGCCAAAACACTATAGCTGTGCATGACCTTTGATGCATTATCCTCATATCAGCCTTATATATTTTTATTCTGAGTTTTGAGTTGCATACGCGACTTTGTGCATGATACGTGAGTATTTACATTGCAACCTGCGTATACTTTGCATACACGAGTTTCCTTTGAGCAACACTCGTGTCATACGCGCCTTGTCTATATTAATACTCGCGTATACCTTGATTCGACCTTAAAAAATATAAATCATGATTAGATGATATTAGTTGGGCCTTAATCCATAACTATCCCAACTGTCTCAACCATCCTAACCTTCGAATCCTCTCTATTTCCCGAAGTATAAATAGAGGCCTTGGGATGGGGCTAATCAATCATTTTTTTGGAAGAGCAAAGTTATGCTGGTGGTATATCTTGAGAGTCTTGGAGCAGCAAAACTCAGAGTCCTCGGTTGCAGAGGAGTCCTTGTGTCAGAAGCTGGGTTGTATTCTTACTCATTCACTGTTTGTTAATAAAGAGAATTCTTCTTCCAATCTTGTATTGTGNATATATATATATATATATGAGATATTGCTTGAAGAATTGACTCTTTGCAGGTGAAGAGAAGCATCCTTAGAAGCTTTGGAGAAGATTGGAGCGAGAGAAGACCAAGCTTGGATCAACCGTCATAAACCGAGTAAGCCAAGATTTCTTCCTATTCCCATTCCATTTTCTGTAAAAGCTGATTGTCTGGAAGTCTAATAATAAGTTGGTAATCCCAGACCCTAGGTTACAAGGGTGTATTGTCTTGTACAACAGAACTGGCGACTCCGTTGGGGAGTAGTCCAACCTGCTGTGGGTTCATCCTGTTGGTGCTTTACCAGTCTTTGTTCTTATTTTGATTCTAAGTGTGGTCATTTTTATCTTGCTTTTGATTTACAGAGTAGTGTGCTTAGAAGCCTTTACTAGTTCTTTTTCTTTGAAATTTTTTTAGTTATACACGCCGGTTGCTGTTGTACACAAACGCGTATAAGACCTTGTATACATGGGTTGCTCTATAAGAGAGTGGCGTATCGTATGCGGGTTTCCTGCATACACAGTCGCATATATCCTGTAGCAGCAAAAATATTGGGTAGGGTTTGCTTGTCCCTGTCTTCTTTGTTTTTTTGTTTGTTTGTTGGGAAGTCTTCTGTTATTGGCATGGCTCTGTGAATCTGAAGTCTTGTGCGTCACACTGGTTTCTTGTTTTCAAGGCTTTGAGCCTTTTTGTTTGAATTTTTTTCATCTTGTGCTTTGAAGTTGGTCCTCCTGCTTGGTTTATGAGTTCAGTGCTTTGTGTCTAGGTCAGTGATCAGGGATTTAGGTACTTTATACTCTGTGTTGCATTTTGTAGTGTCAGTTTGTCACTTGTTCTTTTGTGAATCTAGTGGACTTTTTGGGTTCAATAGTTTCTCGAAGTCAGGTTTTTTCCAAGTGTTCTTCTTGTTTGGTTGAAGTAGGTCATTTTGGGTCCTTTATACTTCATTTCACTTATTATATGCTTTGATAATTCAAACTTGCTCAAAATTCGCATTTAGGTGCATTATAGTTTTTGAATAATTTGAAAAAGTGAAGAAAAACATTTTATACTTTTGCATTTAGTTGCATTTAGTTGTTTTCTTTTCAGTAATTTTCAAATAAAATTTCAAAAATTATAAAAAGAAGTCTTGGTTTTCTTGCAATTAGTTTCAATTTCATTAGCTTATATTTGCAAAAAGAAAAAGAAATTTGGTTTAAGTAGTTGCAATTTACTTTGGAATTTGCTTTATACATCATTTTACTTTTTCTTATCTAGTCTATAACACCATAGTCTTTCACGCCATTTACCTTCTGACTAAAACAACCTTTTAAAATGAACGATATAATTTAAAAACTATTAGTAAGTTTTATTTTATAGGCTCATACACCAACTAGCTTAGGTTAGACTTGTGGAATATGGAGTTTTAACTCTCCAAAAGTGTTTAAATTCAGACGTAGTTGGCCAATCAATAGGTAAATGCTCTTCTATGTTGATTGTATCTGGGAAGCTCTTCTCAAACGGGAGTTAAGCATGAGGCCGCGTGGAGGCTTGGACTGAGTAGATAACCCTCCGATTCCTTGTCAAAGTGTAGACCAAGGTTTTTTCGCATCAGGGGACTTTTGTCAATACCACCCCCGCTGGCTCGTGTGGTGTCGGTGTCGGTGTTGACAGGGTTTGGGGATTTGCTACCTTGCCCATGCGTACGAACCAGGCTTGCGACTGTCCCCCCAGACTGTCAATATAGTTGCGGTTGCCTTTAGTCTCTTTGACATCTAGGGTTCATACACAGGTACAATGAAAGGCTATTTCTGGTTGACCTTGGACGGGCTTGGATGGTAACCCAAGTAGAAGGTGTGGGAGGGCGGTGGGTGATTCCTCCGCTTGTGCCTAAGAACATCTACAGGGACGCCAAGTAACTGTCTCTCAGCGTTCTTTTGGGAAGCATATCTTATACCCTGTGTGTCTGTTGTGGCTTTAGGAAATTTTGTAGTGATTGCTGTTTGGTTTATTTGTGTTTAGCCAACCTTGGGGTGTGTGAAGAGTTAATTTTCAATCGTGGAGGATCAACATCTCAGAAAGTCAAGAAGGTTGCAAAACCTTCCTTTGTTTACTACAGTAGAGCCTCCACCGCCCCCTCAAAGGAGAAGATTAGACACAGATGGTTCTTTTGAACCAGTAGGAATTAGTGAAGTTCTAGGTGAACCAAAACTTAAGACAAACCAATTTGATACAAACACTGTAGAGATAGGAGATTTGCAGGTTGGTGAGTTTGCAAGAAATTTTAATTCACCTCTTACAGACCTAAACGATCCTGTGATTGTCCAGGTTCGTCCTTTCAATTCACCTATGATTGGTGTTCCTGTAAGCAGACTTATGGCTAGTGCAGGAGAGAGCCCATCTACCCCCATCTCAGCTATTCCGGCTGAAGGAGAGCCACCTCCCCGGTTGGTACTCCTAAAACAAATATACCTGCTACTCCCTTAACTCCAGCTAGTCGGGTGGTTCAACCACCGACTTCCACAAATGTATTAGGCACTTCTGGTGGGGTGGTCACTGGGATTCCTAGTGCACTTTCTGCTTCACCCTCTTTTGTATACATTGCCCATAGTGGTCCTGTTGGATCCTCTTCATTTGTCCAGGGTTTTCCATGGAATGGGGGGCACATTGCCCCATCCACTCCATATGTAGGCCCCACACCTGCATATGTAGGGATGCAGTTTGGAAATACTAACTCTTATGGTCAAGGTTTGCAAATGTCGGTTTCGGCTCCTTTTACGAGCTCTCCTTTCTCGCTTTTTAGCAGAGGGATACCTGCTCT
The DNA here is from genome assembly GCA_001517045.1 of Pseudotsuga menziesii. Classification (NCBI taxonomy): domain Eukaryota; kingdom Viridiplantae; phylum Streptophyta; class Pinopsida; order Pinales; family Pinaceae; genus Pseudotsuga; species Pseudotsuga menziesii. Next base: position 292,230 of record LPNX010008629.1, on the reverse strand, counting down.
TATTTTCCAAACTCCAGTTTCAACTAGAGTAGCTCAAACCACATACACTGCACCACATATGAATAAGCCACTGGCTTATGGGTGGAATCTTTTTCAAAGTAATCCAACTACTTCGCAACCGGTAGCTGCTGGCAACCTCGCCTTCACTTTTGGGAACATGGGGGCAAGTCCTACTTCCCAAGCTCGTGGTTTTCAAGCTTCGGTTAGGCCCAAACTTCCTTTCCTGGTAACTTTAAACTTGCCAGATTCGGGAGTAACTAATGAGGAAGATGCTTTCCTCAGGGCCCAACAGTTAGATTTGATATACTCTCAGTCTGGGATTCTATATGAAATTATCCTTGATGCACCGTGGCCAACCCCTGGACCCCATGTCGATGGCGTGGTTGGTTCAGTTAAATCTCCCACTGTAGAGTCTTTGGCAAAACAACTCCATGAGTTGTCCGTTAGACAGTCTACAGCAGAGGCAGCAAAGGCTGCCCCCTCATCCCAAAATGCAAACGTTTTTGCTCAATCCTCCCAAAAGGGAAATCAGCAGCCCAGTGGGAAAAAGAAAAAGGGGTAGAAAGGTGAGGGAAACCAAAACAAGCCAAAACCCACAAATAATGCCAATGGGGGCAAAAAAGAGAAGAAAAAGGTGAAATTTCCCTGTAAGTTGTGCCAGGAAGATCACCTGACCCATCAATGCCCTCTTATGGATCAAGCTCAGAAGCTGCTCAAAAGTCAGCAACCGGCTGTCCTAAAGGATCCTTTTCCCCAAGGATAGAATGCAACTTCGGCTTCTAATGTAGCAAGGGGCACTGCTAATGCCCCTGACCAAAATTATATCAACATGGTTCGATCCCAGACATTACTCTAGGCTAGAAACAAGAACTATGAGACGGAGGCTCCTGAGAAGGGTAAGTCTATAGGTGAAACTTCTAACCCTCTCACAATTGAAAAACTTGCCGAAACTATGCCTAAGATACCAAAAGGTGTCTTCAAGAAAACATTGCACAATCCTAATGATAGGGCTGCAGCCAATTACTCTGTAGTTGAAGATTTAGCCCAAACTCCTTGTGTGATGTCAGCTTTGGAAGTGTTACAGAGTTGGCCTGCCCAGCGAGATGCACTCTTAGCAGCCTTAGGTAGTATGGATTCCTCAAGCCTTATGGTGAAGTTTAATTGATCTCATGTCAAATTTCACCTGCCGTATCATGTGGCTTTGTCAATAGATGTCATCCATGGTGGAAAAACCATTGGAAGGTCAGTTGTTGACGAAGGTGCTTCCACGTGTGTCATGTCCTTGTCTTGCTGGAAGGCTCTGGGATCATCAGAGTTAGTTCCATCGAACACCCTACTTACTGCTTTCGATGGAAGGTCATTTCGTCCACTTGGTATCCTACTAGCTTTTGAGATAAAGTTGGCAGGGAAGGCAGTGTCTGTTGAAGTAGAGGTAATTGATGCGTCGTTGGATTATAACTTGCTTCTGGGGAGAAGTTGGACTTATGCTATGTGTGCAATTGCATCAGTCATTCTTCGAGTGGTAGTGTTTTTGCACGAAGGGAAGTTGGTTACTGTAGACCAACTTAGTTTCACTCAGAAGGGCCGCATGGAAACGAATGAGTCCACTGTGCCATTGGTTGATTAGGTCAAACCTGCTTCAGAGAGCTTAGGGGCAGGAATGTATTCATCATTAATGGGCACATTCGATATCCCAGCCCCGATTAATTACTTAGGTTCTACTCGTGTAGGGAAGTCTATCGCAACGGTTGTCGATAGAACGGATCCTTGGATTCTTCCTTCTCGTTACGAACCTGAAGTGCCCTTATCGGCAGTGGAAGTAGCTTATCAAGCTATCATTAATACCACTGTTGATCCCGTTTTGGTTCCTCCTACAGTCTCAGAGGAGCCGAAAGAAGCCTATCTGCCTGCTTGGGCAGAGATCTCTTTGCATATTGACGATTGTTTAGACATGGTTTTGCCTTCAGACGAAGCCATTTTGGAAGCTATGAGCAGGCGGGGTAAGATCTGCGAAGATCTTCATCATAGATCTTACTTTCTTCCAGAGTTAAGCAGGATTGAAAATCAAGAGTTCCATATGAGACTGGCAGGTGATGCTGATATACCAATCAATCCCTTACCAAGTGAAGGAATCTTTGTCGAGGGGAATATGGCAAACATTTTCGTTACTATACCTATCAACATCTCTGCGAACCCCAACGTTGTGGAAAATGTATATATTGGTGCAAACTGCTCTCCAAAGGAGGCTTCTATCTATACGACCTTATTTAAGGAGTTTCGCGACGTGTTTGCCTGGTCATATGAGGAGATGCCAAGCATAGATCCATCAATAGTCGAACATGAAATCCGAACCTATCCTGATGCCAAACCAGTTCGACAAAAACTTAGACCTGTCAATTCGCGCAAAGCGGCAAACGTTAAGGTTGAAGTTGAAAAGCTGCTGAAAGCTGGTTTTATTTACCCGATAGCTTTGACAAAATGGGTATCCAATCTTGTTCCTATCGATAAAAAGCAAGGGACAATACGTGTATGTACTGACTTTCACGATTTAAACAAAGCTTGTCCTAAGGATAACTACCCCACACCATTCATAGATCAAATCATTGATGCTTGTGCGGGGAGTGAGGTTTTCTCGTTTATGGATGGTTTCTCTGGGTATAATCAAATTCAAATCAAGCTGGAAGACCAACATAAAACTACTTTCATCTGTCCTTGGGGTACATTTGCATACAAGAAAATGCCTTTTGGATTGAAAAATGCAGGGGCTACCTTTCAATGGGCAATGAATTTTTCCTTTCATGACATTAAGTCTATTGTCGAACCCTACCTAGATGATCTGTCGACGCTTTCTCGTAAGAAGGTTGATCATCCAAATCACTTGCGTTTAGTTTTGAACGATGCAGGCATTACAAAATACGCTTGAATCCCCACAAGTGTGTTTTTTGTGTCGAGTCAGGTAGGCTGCCTGGGTTCGATGTTTCTAACAAAGGTATTCAGGTGGATCCTTTGAAAGTTGAGGCCATTGTAAATCTGCCTCCTCCTCGTTCCATCAGGCAGCTTCAAAGCCTGCAAGGAAAGTCTAACTTTCTTCGATGTTTTATCGTGAATTATGCCAAGATCACCAAAGGTTTCATGCGCCTGTTGAAGCAGGACACTCCATTTGTATGGGATGAAACCGCACAACTTGCGTTCGAGGCATTAAAGAAAGCTTTGTTGTCGGCACCTTTATTGCGTCCGCCAGATTACTCTCGTGATTTTATATTGTATCTCGCTGCATCCGAGTCGACCATAGGGTTAGTGCTAGTCCAGGAGGATGATGAGCTCCAAGAGCATGTCGTCTACTATTTTATCCGTGCTTTAGCTGGCCCTGAACTTAGGTACTCCCACATCGAAAAGTTGGCGTTAACAGCTGTGTATGCTGTTTAGAGGTTACGTCACTACATGTTATTGAGGACTAGGACAGTATTGGCAGATGTCAATCATTTCCAATATGTCTTGTCTCTACATATAGTTGGAGGCAAATTTAACAAATGGATAGTCATTCTCCAGGAGTTTGGCTTGGATTTTCAATCCGCCAAATCGAAAAAATCCTTAGTTTTTGCAAAGCTCATTGCAGAATTTCCAGTTGAAGAAGATGTAGCAATTGAAGAAGACTCATTTCCAGATGAGCACATTTTCTTGATTTCCACCTCTGACCCTTGGTATGGAGATATACTTGTCTATCTCCAGACTCTGAAGTGTCCTGCAACCTCTTCGCGGGAAGAACGACGCAAATTACGCTTACATGTGAAAAACTACCTCATCATCGGGGATACTTTATACTGTAGAGGGGTAGTCTCTATTTTGTGTCGGTGCCTCACCCACAAAGAGGCTGAGATTGTCCTAAATGATGCCCATAGCGGAGCATGTGGGGGTCATTTATCTGGGTTAGCAATGGTCCAGAAGATTTTACGTGTCAGTTATTTCTGACCCACAATCTTTAAAGATTGTGTGGAAGCCATGAAGCGCTGTCATCCTTGTCAGCTTTACACCAGAAAGATGCAGTCGCATCTTGCTCCATTATTTCTCGTCGTCGCAGTGGGCCCTTTCACCAAGTGGGGGATAGATTACGTGACGTGCAACCCAGTTTCGGCTAGGGGGCACAAATATATCATTGTCGCTGTGGATTACTTTACAAAGTGGGCAGAGGCAATGCCCACTTATAAGGCTGACGGGGAAACTGCAGCTTTTTTCGTTTTCAACCAAATTATCGCATGGTTCGGTATTCCTAAAGAGATTGTCACTAACCATGGTAGTCACTTCCAAAACAACATGATGACTGAATTGGCCACTATGCTAGGGTTTAAATAAGAACATTCGTCTTCTTTTCCCCGCAAGCAAATGGTCAAGTCGAGGCAATAAATAAGACCTTAAAGACTATTCTCAAGCGTACCATTAATGCAGCCCAGTCAAATTGGCACATCATGATGTATCCTGCACTTTGGACTTATCGAACCAATGTGAAAATTGCCACGGGATTCTCACCTTTCCAGTTTGTTCATGGGGTGGAAGTGGTAACCCCGGTTGAATGCGAAATCCCATCTTTAAAAATTGCCATTCATGTGTTACCTGATACGACGAGCTAGAAGAACGTTTGCTACACTTGGAACATCTAGATGAACATCGTGGAGATGCACTGACTGCAAACGAGGCTCATAAAAATAGGGTGAAAAATCAATATGATAAATCGGTTAAACCTAGAATTTTTTCTGAAGGGGAGCTTGTCTTGCTCTGGGACCAGGACAAAGAACCCTTGGGGGCAGGGAAATTCAGGTCAATGTGGTTAGGACCCTATATCGTGTCAAAAGTTTTGAAGAAGGGGGCATATGAATTAATTGATTTTGAAGGTAATAAGCTGCCTGAGCCTAGAAATGGGCTCTACCTGAAGAAGTACTATGCTTAGTCTTTGCACTTTTTCTTGTATTTTTATTGTATGTAACTTTATGTACAATAGCTTGTCGCTTTGTGTCATTATATCGTCTGTTGGTTGTTACAGATGTCTTTCGAGTGGTTCGTAGGTTTTGCAAATGGCGCTAGTCGTCACACTTGCAACCTGGCTTCAGCCGCATGGGTTATTTACTCACTCTTAGGACAGCTAGTTGCCTCTGGAGGCGTTTGCCTAGGTCCTGCTACCAATAATGTGGCAGAATACAAGGCCGTCATTGAGCTTTTATGGGATGCTTTGTCATGTGGCATCACCCAGCTGGAAGTTAGACTTGACTCTCAATTGGTGGTTTCCTAGCTCAATCGAGCTTATCAGATGCGAAACCCTATTTTATTACGTCAGTTTTTGCAAGTTAAATTATTGGAAAGAAAATTTGATTTTATCACATTTAATCATATTCCAAGAAATCAAAATTCATTAACTGATGCATATGTGAATTATATCTTGGATTGACACTTAACACATATTTCATAAAAATACATAACATATACATTGTAAAACACATGTAAATAAACCGACAATATATATATATATATATGTGAATATCTGTCCATATAGATAGGTTGAGTTCTTGATCCTCAGATCCGGTCATAACTGTAGAAATATACAAAAATATACAAAAATTGGATTGTAATCCGTAAAATGCCCTTAGATCTAATCTTGACCACCCGTGTAACCCTGGTCATCCTGGTCATCCTGTTCTCAAGCCTCCTCAGCTTCTTCCGCTGCAACAGCCTCAGCGACATCTATGTAGACAAGTACCGCCCTGGCTACCCTTTTCATAAGGCGTATCCAGGTGGGTGGAATACCAACAACTAGTTCCTGCATAATGGCAGGGATCTGCTCAATATGTAGAGTTGGGACTCTTTGGGTAAGCCTAGCCAGCTTCCCCTCAAGTACCCTGATCAAACCCAGATCCTCTCCTGCCACTGGTCGTACATACATCCAAGGATGCCCATTAGGGTGAACTGGTCCAATATCTGCATTTTAAACATTAATTGGATTAAAAACTCTTATACATATGTATATATCTTTATGATAAAAAATTCATAAAAATTTAAAAACTTGAAAAACCAAAATACCTAACGCTCCCCATGCTCTTCCTAGAGGGAGGACAAGGTCATTGTCACCTCGAAAATCCATCCCAGCATATGGAAACTGCTCCAGTGTTGGCAGCTGTCGTCCCCACCATAAGTAGAAGTCATCGTCATAGATACTCTGAACCAAGTCACTGCCACCCTGGTGAAGGAAAATTTCTCCCCACCTGCTCAGTCTAGGCTGACGGGGAGAGAAGGCTGGAAGAGGTACCGCAGGGCTAATGGTGGGAAGTCTCTCAAAGAAGAAAGCCACCAGTACACTAGAATATCCAAAGTTCTTCTGTTGGCCTCTCTTGCAGTCAGAGAGTTGTTTCTTCATTATCAGGAGTACTCTCGAACACCAGTCAAACACAGCTCCCTGTAGGCACTCTACAGTGATTCTCATCTGGTTCCGAGTAGCAAGATGGAGTGATGACGATCCTGCAACCCTCACTATTGTGCTTACCAACACCTGCAATGGGAAGTTACTAATATGTGCAATAGAGATGCAAGTTCCCCTTTTCTGACTGCCGGGCCTCCAGTAAGTGTTGATGTAATCCTGAACACTTAGAAGGTCACCACCCCTGTCGGTACCCTCGAGGTTGACAGGTGTTCCCTGTCGTGACAAACCCGTAATGAAATATATGTCTTCGAAGGCAATTTCCAGAATCTCACCTTGTAAGTCAAAGGCACCTAGGTCATGATCCTAGTAGCCAATTAAAAACTCCAGTAATTAGACATTGGCCCGCATTGGTGAGGTGCAAAAGAACTTTAACAACCCACTTTGCTGCAATGCTTGCACCGTGGGGGCACTTCGGAGTGCATCTTGGTCCATATTTTCATGTTCCCTCTCCCTCCACTCCAATACTATGTTTTAGCCTGCCCATAAAGCTACAATCAAACATTAAAATTCATCAAAAAACTTTGATTTTGGCCCTATTTGCACTTTTCCTATGTCGCATAGTATACTCCACTGTCAGGACTCAACTTACAGAAAATGAGTGCCTTCAGTTGGAAGGTCGCGTATCATACGCGGGTTGCCTTCGAGCAAGTCATGTATAAAACACCTGTATGCGACTGTGTAGGTCGCCTACCCGTGTATACAACACGACCTCCTTAAAACAGGCTTAAAACATCAAATTTTGCACAAAATTGAAAATGTAAATGAATGAAATGGAACAGAATGAAGAGCTGAATTACCTGGCACTTGCGGATTTGAAGATCGTCTCCGTCCTCTGGTTTGTCCACACCAAACGATTGAAGTCAGAGGTAAAAATTGTCTATATTGGGTAAAAGTATGAAATGGTGTTTTTGAATTCTATTTTTGGACTATTTATAGAAATAATTTCAAAATGTGGGTGTTTTAACCTATAGTTTTTAATTTCTATCAAAATCAAACTAATAACATGTCATGTTTTCTTAATGCAACAGGTCCAAGGTTACTTAAAGTAATTATTCACTCATAGGATAGGATTTTGGTCATTTATATGCATTTTTGCATCTATACCTAATCCACTTTAACCCTAGGATCACTATTTTGACCACAGACTATGGTGTTTAAGTTTTAACCATTATTACCTTGTCTATACCATTGTTCTTCTGTGGATAGGGCTTTCCTTCCATGAGTACCCTAGTTTAGAACACATTGATTGTCTTTTGGTACTCATGCTGCATTTGTCTTAGGTTTATGAGAGCCTTCTTAGCTATTTTTCATGCCAAATTGAACCTCATTTTGGTGTCTTTTTACAAGCTATCCCCTTTATAAGGTTCCCCGCCCTTATGGAGTTTCTTTAGGCCCAGGTCTAACTCCTCAAAATAGACTTGTCTGCCGAGTAAACTTGTTAATTCAGGCTCGTTAAGAATATGTGAATGGGCATCCACATTGGTGGTACGTTATCACTTTCTCGGACCATGTGGAATAGTATGAGAAATGATCTCTCTCTTTTCTACGGAATTGAAAAGAGTATTCTTAGGCATAGGTTTATCACTTTTCTGGACCTGAGAGACTAAACTTACGGAAAAGGAGTGCTCGGTATGAGCTTAGTTTTCTCTTTTTCGTGCTCTGGACCTAAACATGAAAAAGATTCCGAGTGTACTTTATGCCTTTGTCATGCTCGTTAAACACTAAAGAACAAAGCATCGACTTTACTATTGTAAACCCCATTCCTCATAATGAAATGGATCCTTCCAAGTGATCTTGCTTTCCTTCACACTCGTAAAACTCAAGCTATAAGCTGTTCTTGAAGGAGTGTTGGGAAGGTGGTAATTTAACCTTTTTCGGACCTTCCTGACTAAGTACGAAAAATGTGTGCTTTTTCTTCTTCGAAAGATGAGAGAGTTCTTCTTTGGTATGTTTAATACTTTTTCGGCCTTAGGAGACTAAATTGGACGAAAAAGGACCTCCCCGGAGTCTTTTTCGGAGTTTTCAGACTCTCTAAACATGAAAACACCAATGAGCATATACTAGTTCGGGCTTGTAAAATCCACGAATCAGTGACGTTATCAAGCATTATTCTCTCCCCTCTTCAAGCTTGTCAAAAATGAAGAGAGACTTGAGTTGACTTTCCTGGACTCATTAAAATTTAACAGGAAAGATAAGGAAGGAGTATTCTTTTTGGGTTATAGACGGTGGTAGCATGTCCTTCTTGAACATAGCACTCTCTGAACTTTTCGATACTCATGTCTCAATGTACACTCTCAGTTCAGCTATCACTTCGAGTTTTTTACTCTTCCACTTGTTCTTTTTACATGGGGAATCTGATCATGTCTCTTACATGACAGATATGTCTAGTTGTCCTATCTACAAAGTTAAAAGCTGCCTTGGGTCATCTCTGTGTCGTGCTCACTGTTCAAGGATTTATCCCCGCATCTGATTATTATCCTGATTCCATCATTATCCTATTTGAATATCACTTGTGTCTACCTTCCCTTATCCAGTTCCCAGTCACTCTTGTGATCTATTGGAGGATCTATTGTCTTCCTCATCACAGCATGGTTTCTCATCAGCACTTCCTGAAGACAAAGACCTAGAGTTTTGACGATGGTACCTTAGGATTCACTATCATCTTTGGTGAACTCCTTTGCTTCAGTTGTCAGTTTCACCTATTGCTTGACAATCTGTTGAATCCTTTCCATGTTCGACTTCAACACATCTATTCACATGGCTTGGATTGTATTGGTTCCTTTGGATTTTGACGAAGACCTTAGGTTCACATCTATAACCTAAGTTGCGCAAGATTGTGTTGTGTTCACCTACACAGTTTCCAGATTTTGAAGACTCACCATTGTATATTGTGGCTTCGATCCACCTTTGTAATATATGTGGTCTTGTACCTGTACCATATGATGTAATCAAATATTGTAAAGGAGCTAGTGTTCCAGTATATTGAACATGGCATCCTCAGATATGATTTTGTATATGACATTGATATGTAGTTGTTTCAGGTACTTCCTCTGCTTCCTTGGACTTTTGAGTTCTCCAAGATAAAGATTATAATGTATTTCGGCCATCGCTTCCCTCTGACCTCACACATTAGGGGGCATATGTATCAGCGAAAATGACACTTCTCCGCTTGAGTGCTGACATTCATCATGTTGGTACACAAAAGGACATTTAGGATTGAAGTGGCCAAAACACTATAGATGTGCATGACCTTTGATGCGTTGTCCTCATACCAGCCTTATATATTTTTATTTTGAGTTTTGAGTTGCATACGCGACTATGTGCATTGCAACTCGTGTATCATACGCGTGTATTTACATTGCAACCCGTGTATACCTTGCATACGTGAGTTTCCTTTGAGCAACACGCATGTCATACGTGCCTTGTTTATATTAATACTCGTGTATACCTTGATTCGACCTTAAAAAATATAAATCATGATTAGATGAGATTAGTTAGGCCTTAATCCATAGCTATCCCAACTATCTCAACCATCCTAACCTTCGAATCCTCTCTATTTCTCAAAGTATAAATAGAGGCCTTGGGATGGGGCTAATCAATCTTTTTTTGGAAGAACAAAGTTATGCTGGTGGTATACCTTTAGAGTCTTGGAGCAACATAACTTAGAGTCCTTGGTTGCAGAGGAGTCCTTGTGTCAGAAGTTGAGTTGATTGGAGTGAGAGAAGACCAAGTTTGGATCAACCGTCATAAACCGGGTAAGCCAAGATTTCTTCCTATTCTCATTCCATTTTTTGTAAAAGTTGATTGTCTGCAAGTCTAATAGTAAGTTGGTAACCCCAGACCCTAGGTTACAAGGGTGTATTGTCTTGTACAACACAACCTGTAACTTAAAGTAACAAGTAAAGCGACTAACCTTATCCTTGATGTTCCACACAGTCTCTACACTCTAGTAGGTGTTACTGCTATGGACCTCAAAACAATTCTCAAAAGTATATAATAAGTCTGGTCATGCTAGTATGAGATTCAACGTTATTCTTTTCACAAAATAAATCACAGGGCAAATAGTTGAAACACCGAATTGTTAACCCAAAGACTTGGTACATAAGTAGCATGGGTACCCATACTTGGGGGTAGGGTACCTGTACCCATATTGGATACTCGTACCCACGTATCAGATACCCCTTACCCACAAACCTTGTTGTACCCAAAACATGTTGAGAGTACTCGAGAGGTTTGTCACGGATTCAAGTTACAATGATTGCAAAGGGGATGGGGTACCGTTGTTTTAAGGAGGCTTGGGGACGTCGAAGGAGTAGTTTTGTATGGGCACCCCTGTTTTGGGGACACCTAGGGACATCTAGGTACCAATTTAGTATCAGTTGAGCAAGTTTTGTACAAGTAACATTAAACTAATATTAAATGGTAATATTACATGTTTAAAGTAAAAGGATAGAAAATTAAAGACAAGGAGAATGCCACTTTACTTAAATTTTCTATCCTTTAGTTAATATCTTTAATTTTCTATCCTTTTATTTAAATTTTTAACATTACCATTAATTGTTTCAGGATGTTTGAGTGGTTCCAACCTCATTGGACTTCATATGCAAAAAGTAGAATTTTAGATCATGTTACCCAATAGGTTGCACTTGATGGATTTTCAGTGAGCTGTCGAAGTTTGAACAAGTCAATTGTTCAACATCAAAGTTCAGAAGTCCATGAACGCCATTTTTGGCTCTTTTTTCAATTTTTGCATGTTCATACCTTCTTTGGGGAATTGTAATAGATGACGTAGCATGATGGATTTTTGTGAAAGGCTTGGGTTCCTTAGGACTTGTCCATCAATCCAATTACTCTAGAGTGTCTTTTCCTTGTTAATTATATGTTGCTTTTTAGCGACTTATAATTTTTGAGTTTTTCACTCAATTCTCCAAAGCTAGAGTATTTGTCTTGGAGGTTAAGCCTTAGTGGCTTATTAAATCCTAGTGTCAATGTATATTACCATGCTATTCATTAATTTTGAGTCATATGAACACGTGCTAAGTCCCTCTAGCTCTTTTCAAATTTTCGCTAAAATAAAATTTTCCTGTTAAAAAGGGGGATATTTTAATTGTAAACATTAAAAAATGCATAAAAGTGGTACGAGGGGGTCAAATTTGCCATGGGGATGCTTGTTTTCTAACTCAAATCACCCTCTTCACCCATGTACCCACTTTGAGAGTGAAATTAGAAATTTATTTTTTCTCGAAAAAGGCGAAAGAGACATAATAATTGGGAAAAATCAACACCCCACATGTTTTGAGTGATCTGCAGTGGTGGTAGATTGATTGAGACCCAAAGGTGAGTTAGTTTGGGAGCCGAATCTTTTGATTGAAGACTTAATTGAAGATCACATGAGGCTAGGCGCATTCTTCATGGGAGGGGGCACACCCTTTCTGGTAGTGTGGCAAATTTTAGGTGGATGGGTGGTCGACCTCTTAAGAGGTGTCTCCCATCTCTTCTTGTTTACTCTTAATCACTTCTAGTCCCTCTCTAATGTACCCTTATTCATCTCACATCTTTCTCGAAGTGGCAAGGTGTCGACCCTCCTTGAACAATGTGTCCCCTTGGGCTCCCATTTGTTATTTAAGCGGGTGTTCTCTCTTGTATTTGGGATGGTTGGTGTATGCAAATGTTGCCGAAGCTTTGAAGCTTTGTATTGTAATATTTTTGTTTGGAATAAGGAAGACTTTGGAGGTCCATTTGTTGGTGTGTCGCTCTGTATGTGGATGTACTGTCAATGGCATATGATTTAAGCGTAGTGTAGTTGTGATGTCCCTGGTTTTGACCCCGGTTACATTAAAAGGTACATGATGTATATATTGTAATTAATCGTGGTGAGGAGCTAAAGGCAAAAGCCCCACCATGGATTTGGTTGTGTATGTTTTGGCAATAGGGATCGTTGCCGATGGTATATCGTGCTATCCGACACATTATAGTTTTGGCATCATGTAAATACACACATCAATTAAAATAAACCTACAGCCAGCTACGATGGTGCAACGTTGAATGAAAATGGCATGATTCCTAAGGTTAAGGGGGGTTGTCCAACCCGTGGGGGTCATTGGGAGTTTGCCATGTGTCGGCCACCCATTTAATTTCTGCTGTCTGGGAGCAGTTATTGTTGAGTAGTGGTGGGTGTGGCAGGACTGTCAGTCCTTGCCCACGTGCCCACTCCACCAGCGGACTCTTCCTCTTCACGTCGTTGGGGGCAGAGGAGCGACCTTCCATTCTTCCAACTCACTCCATTTTCCCACTCGGGCACTCACGGTATTAGAGCTTGCTCATTCTCACACGGGGAGGTCTGCTTCCTCACACACATCGTTTGGGGAATTCTCCATTGCTTGTTCATCTCGCGCAGGGATGCACAGGGTTCACCTTGGTTTTGGGACTCACGCAGCGAGTCGGGAAGCCATGTTCTGTCACTCATGTTTTTCGGTGAATGAGCCTTCGCGTTCTGTGCAGTGTGTAAGTTTATGCTTGTTCTTCTTACCGATTGTGGCTTGCGTTTATGTTTTCCCTTGTCTATGTTGGGAGTCCGTCTTCTTTCCCATCTGTGGATTGTGTAATGTTGCCAGCGTTTCATTGTGAGGATTGGGGCTGTTGTCTTCCCCTGGTTTTGGGTTGCTTCTTGGTTGCTGCGGGTGCAAACGTCTTTTGGGTTGCTACTGAGTTGTTTTGGCCACGCTAGGGCCAAGAACAACTCTGGGTCGTCTTGTTTACTTCAGCTGTGTTCACCTTTTCGTTTGGGGTTGTCACCCTGCTGTCCTTATCTTCTTCACAGAGCTGTGAACTGTTTGTTTTACTGCGGTATGCAGTGGTTGGTCTTCGGACTGTTGAGAGTAGGATTAGAGGCTGGGTATGCTTGAGAAAACTGGTGTTGGAGCCACCCAGACAGAGTTAGACTGTTGGCTTTCTTCTCCACAGCCCTTGAAGAGTATTGGAAAGGGAAGTCAGGGCCCGAGGGACAATGAATCAGAGAAAGGACTGATTCTTGGTGTCGGGTGTGTGGATGTCTTAGAAGTCAGGGTAACTCTGGTGTAGGCGTCCTTAGCTCTCCATTGAGGCCACCAACTTAGCATTTAGCCTTTCCTAGCTCCTTGACGGCCTGATAAACCCTACTGTGTGGGCTTGGCTAATTTGTGTACCTTGGCTATGTGTAAGCCTGTTTAGTCCCTTATTCTTTGGGGAATCATGCCCAGCTCGGGGGTGGCAGTGTTGCTGAGAGATTGATGAGCACGCTGGCCTATGGTTGGGTGGAACGTTGCAGCGACGTAGCTGGTTGTGAGACAAGCTCTTTATGAGATAAGTATCTTTGTCTATTTCATCTCTGCAATCATATTTGATGGCTAATGAACTATGATGAACATGTTGAATGCCTGGATGTATGTTTGCTTCCGCGGTGTATGTGAATGATTATGCATCTTAGCATGTTTTAGGTTTTAAGTATTTTATTTCAGCATTTTATGTATGTTCATGTTCATGGGGCTAGTTGCCCGATTGTTTGATGGTTTGGTAGCGTCCTCTTCGCCGGTCGGAGGGTCGGGTACGTTATAGAATGGTATCAGAGCAAAGGTTACAACATGGGCCTGAATGGGCCATGAAAGGTCAGCTAGCAAAGGCAAGTTGCCATTTGCCCAGCAGAAATCAGAAGGAATCTGTGCATGACAAGAGAATTTTGAAAAATTTCTTTAAGTATTGGAACCGTTGGCCCATCGGAGGACTAAGTGCGAAGGTCCTCCGACACAGCAAAAGAGTTAGTCTGATGACCACCCGACGGAGGACAGCTGGCAGGAAATTTCACGAGTTTGCTAAGGTTCGTCGGCCGTCGGCGGAGGATAGAGGATGTGGGAGCCGCAGTTTCGATGGAGATCAGCCGAAGACCGCCGAAACGTCGACTCCACTTAGCGGAAAGAACCTCCGATGTTGACTGTTGGCGATCGACGAAGAATAAGAGGCGGTTGAGCCAATGAAGCGGTGGAAAAAGGAGATTAAAGAAAAGTTCTTGGCAAAATTTTTTCTAAGTCATAAAATCGTCGGCGATCGGCGAGGATGAGTTGATCACATCACCGATACCTCGATGATTCAGTTGTCGATGAACTGCATTAGATAAAATTAGTTGATTGGGCATCTGCTGTTGCGGCTGGCTAGTGGACTATCCTTCCGATGGATAGAGTCCCCGACCGTCGATGCCGCAGAGGAAAGTCGTTCCGACAGCTGAAGCAGCAGAAAAATGTCCAAAATTTTTCTAAGGCATGAGATCATCGGCGATCGAAAAAGTTTAGTTGTTGGGATCGTCGATGAATAGAGGACTGGATCGTCGCCGAATAGAAGATGAAGCTGTCGAGTCTAGTAAAGTGGATCGGCGAACGTTAGTTGAAGGAAGAGCTGATGCCAGAAGAAAATTCAAATTTTTTTCTAAGTATTGGTCATCGGTGATCGACGAAGATCAGTTGAAGGGATCGGTGACACCTAGTTGATGAGGTCGCCGAAACGACGGCGGGGATCAGTTGATTTGATCGGCAGAAGTTAGCTGTATTGAGCGCCGATGGAAGTCAGAAGAGTTAGACGGTTGTGCGTCCGCCGTTGCGACTACCTAGAGGACTAACTGCCTGACGCCGCAGCAGTTAGTGCTTTCGACCGTCAATCGGAAGATAACAGTTGCTAGTTGTTCCGACCACTGATAGAGTTATGGCCGTGGAAACTACAGTTGTTGAGACCGCCGACGCAGCGGACAAGGAAAGAAAATGTTCCGAGAAGGAAATTTTCTGAAAAATTTGTCTAAGTACTGGAGACGTCGGAAAAACTTAGTTGTTTGGCTCGCCGATGCGGCGGCAAACATTGGCGGAGTTTAGAGGACCAGACCGCCGATGGACGTGATCGAAAAATATTAGAAGATCGGAGCGTCGATCGGAAAAGTTAGTCGTTCGTGCGTCCATCGTTGCGGCTATTTAGTGGCCTATGCTTCTGACGGACAGTTGTTTCGAACGCCGATTGGAGAATTATAGTTGAAGAGGCCGTCGATCGGAAAAGATTAACGGTTGGTGAACCGCTGTTGCGGAAGCCTGGAGAACTAGCCGTCCGATGAGTAGAGGATCCGATTGTCGACATACTGGCATCGCCGATAAAGATCGGAAAGTTAGATAACCACAGACCCGAAACAACGGAAAACGTTAGCTGTTTGACCGCCGAGGGATAACCTTTGGCATCGCCGATAAAGTTCGGATGCGTATATGAACAGGCTGTCGAAGCATCGAAAACTTAGTTGGAAAAAGGTCTGAATGGGAAAAATGAATTTTGGGGTTTTCAAGTGGAAATTTCAGCAAATTCCAGCTAGTGTTCCAGTGGGTTTTGTAGTGAAATTCTCAGTGGATTTTTCAGCAGTTCCAGGGCTGAAAAGGAAGAAAATCCTAGGTGGCTGAAGTTAGCATTTCAGACCAAATACAGGGGTGTGTTTTACCATCATTCTAGAAGTGGTGTGGTTTTCACACCTGAGGTCAGAATGAAGCATGTGGATAGGCGTTGGAAAGCTTATCCAGTAGGGAACAAGGGAGAGTCACCAGAATTTGAGTCTGGAGCAGCAAAGTGCTAGTGATTGCTTGAAAGAGAAATGTGCTGCTATCAATGTGGACAAATCCGGGAATTGCATGCCTAGAGGTAGCAAGACCATGAAGTCAAACTAGCTGTTGTGTGGAAAAGGAGTTCCATGCAAAGATGAGGGATTGGAAAAGGGAAAATTCCTTAAACCCTGTCTTGCTAATTATAATTACATTTATAAGTTTTATACATGAAATGCATAAGGATATGCCTTGCATGCGTAGGATATTACATGGTGGTAAGAGTAGTGAGAATTATACATTTATAATGAACCACTAATGGTAATTATTGCATTGGTGTTGGCATTAGTGGGAAAATCAACGACAACCTGGACATGGCTGAATATGTTGCTGATGCTGATGAATGTGACCAGCAACCCTACGAAGAAAGGGATAAGGCAACAAGTTCAGAATCAAAAGTTGGTTAGCAAATTCTGCAATCTCCTGCAAAGGACCAACCAAACTGGTAATGTCAAGGGTGTAAGTAGGACCCAGGAAGGTAAGAGTTTAAATTATGACAATTGCATGGAATGGTAAAAGCAAGAGGTCTCATACCATGTGGGTATTTGAATTTTATACTGCATTCATAGAGAAATGTATCATGCCTGTATTATGTTGTTATGAGCTTAGTAGCCCAAGGAAAGTAAGCACTGATGATCTTGATTATAGTCATGCATCCTATATGAAGTAGTCATGGTTAGGCCATGCATAGTATGTTTGAATGCATAGTATTCCTGAATCAATGCAAGGTAACATTGAGTGGGTATGCATTAAAAGATTTTATAAATCTTGTAGTTATGCATTGAATGGATGCATATGAAAAGTATGAGTAAATGTTGTAGACATGCATACATAAGTATGGGTGCAAATGTTGCGATGCAATGCATGAATGCATAGAGATAGTGCATGAGTTATTATGAATAACTAATGGCTGAAATGATGAATTGGTGACAATTCTGGAACCATTTCAAGAGCTGTTATGAATGCAGGATAGTAAGTGCATGAAGAGGGTAGTCATGATTGATTGACTGCCGAAAATGCTCCATGGAAAGGCAAGATGGTACAATGATACGCTTGTGGAGTAAGGAGTATCTGAACATTTCATTTTGGCATAAATGATGTGACCTTGCAAATTTTAGTATGATAATGATTGCGTGAAGTAAATGAGTTTTGGTAATATTGATGTGATTAACAGCTGGAAGTGTTTGAATTTTATAAATTCTGAAAATGCTTCAGTGATTGTTGCAGCAATGAAAAAGTTATATGCATCAAGACTTACTAAGTGTTTGGCTGACTGAGGTTCAGGTTTCGAGTAGATTGTTTGGGGCATGGCAATTTGGGTAAGACCATGACAAAGGCCGAAATCTACCATGTGAAAGAGCCAAACCTTATGAGAAGAGTCTCATGGCTGTGAAAATAGTTTGTATGCATAATGGGTTGTTAAATTTGAATTGTGAGTTTTGGATTTAAGAAATTGTTGACAACTACTAATCACTATTGGCTTGCATAAGATCGTGTCAGGTGGACGCATTGTAAGTGGGTATTCATGTTATGCTAGTAAGCATAAAATTATAATGGGCATAGTAGTGTTGCTTACAAGAGACCCACAATTGAGGATCACCTCATTGCCAAGCAAATCAATTTCTGTAGTAAACAGAGTTGCAAATTCTCATTGAATTTAATTACTAATGTCATTGCTTAGTTATGGAACAATCAAATTTGGATTGTATTATCAGATAATGATTGACTGTTTGGCTATTTGATGAATGTGCTAAGGGTACACACTGCAGGAAGGTCATGTGTGATGGCCTGCAGGAGCCAAACTTCATGGGAAGGTTTTCCCTTATCTTAGAAATGGGTTTCGGGTGAAACTCCATTGGACATTTTGAGAATATCTCATTTGCACTGCATGTTTGGTAAGCAACATGAGTGAGATGGTATAGGTTATGTCGATAAGACATGTGTGGGTACGAAATGTAAAGAGGAATTGGGATGGAAAACCGAGGGACTGTCAACTCAGAGAAGGGATTTCCCATTCCTCCTTAACAAAGGAATACTGCATCGGCAAATGGATAAGTGTTCTGTGACCCTAGCTAAGAATATGCATGTCAAATTATTAAAATTCCATATGCAGAACATATTTTGATTTTATTTCCATGATGGCTGATTGCTTGAGTATGAATAGGGCCTACATGGCACACACCGGAAAAGGGTGCACACTTTTTTGATGTCGGATCATGGAAGGGTTTTCAATATTGATTACACCCTAGGGAGTGGACACACTCCTGGTGTCTCAATACTTGATAGTGAATGATGTGAAGTATGATTACAGTTTTGGAGCAATAATGCTGATGAGTTTGCTTATATTGCTTGTGTTGTCAGGCTAAACAGATGTAGTCTGGTGTTGTACACTAAATGGAATTAGAGCTCACGACTGGAAATGAAACCTGGAAATGGTCGTTTATTGTTGATATAAGTGCATGTGTTGTTGTTGATGGCCTGATAAACCCAACTGCGTTGGCTTAGCTGATGATTGGTTGTTGATATAAGTGTATTGTTGAGATAAGTACAGGTGATTTGTTGACGGTCTGATAAACCCAACTGAAGGTTGGCTTGACTGTGCAAAGGATGTTGTGAAGCAGCTTGCGTGTTGACCTAACATCCAAATCCATAGGCGATCCCAAGGCTTGCAAAACGAAGCAGGATCCTGTGGACCAACGACGAAACGCACAATATAGATAAGTATTGGATTAGTTTGCAATTCTTGCTTATGAATATGCATGTGTATATGATTTGGTTATGATGTTTGAAGCTCTTGTTTAAGAGGTAAAAATTGATGGGAATAAACTAAACATGTGAATCTATTCAATGTTTGAATTTAGGTATTGCTGGGAGCGAGGACTATGAGAGCATCCTAGGGGTGCATGTGGACATGTGACTGTCCTGAAGAGCTCGGAATGAGCAGTAATGAAAATGGTGCTAGTGAGACTCTGAAGTTCCTAGCAGCCGAGGCAAACCATGTGTGGAGGCTCCATGGTTGAGAGGTCTGAAATAGACCGGAGACACTAATTGTCATGACCAAGAGGGATTGGTCCAGCATTCATGGTGAAGTGAAAGAGGCCGAGAGCATGAAAAGCCACAGCGGTGGTGTGGGTTCCAGGATGGAACAAAACAAAGAGGGGAAAAACTCTTGTTGCTCCCTCTTGCCCCTTTTGATTATATATATATATATATATATATATATATATATATTTATGCTGGATCTGCAGAGGTGGATGAGTTCAGCAGGAACTTTGATGAGGAGTTTTGTTTGATAGCTTGCATGGCAAGCACCACAGGGAGCATCATATGATACATTGACAGTGGAGCATCTAATCACATGACTGGAGAAAAGAGATTCTTCAAAGGCTTGCAGGAGGGTGGAACAGGGATCCACGTTTAGCTGGGTGATGATGCGCGGTATCAGGCGCAGGGAGTTGGCACTGTTTCATTTGAGAGGGAGTCTGGCAAACCCCTCAGTTTTGCTGATGTGTTATATGTACCAGGACTGACCAAGAACCTCATATCAATCTCCACTCTAGAGGACAAGGGATATCAGGTGAAGTTCCGTGACCATAGAGTGTATATCAGGCCCAAGGGGTCAGATAGGACCTTGGATCGGGTGATAGGAAGAAGGAGAGGGAAAGTGTACATATTACACTTTGAGCCTACAAAGGCTCTAGTTAGCAGCAGCAGTAGCAGTCAGGGTGAGTTGTGGCATAGGAGGATGGCACACTTACACCATGGAGCACTGAAGCATTTGAGACATGCAGTCATTGGAGTTCCTCAGGTATAGGAGGAAAAGCATAACCACTGCAAGAGTTGTGCTTTCGAGGAAGAACATCAGGAAGCCTTTCCCACAGAGTGAGCACAAGTCTAAGGAGCCCTTGGACTTGGTGCATTCAGATGTATGCGAACCTATGAGTGTCCATTCGTTTAGTGGTTACAGTTATTGCGTAACCTTCATTGATGACTATTCCAGGAAAATTGGATCTATTTCCTGAAGGCCAAGTCAGAGGTCTTTGAGAGGTTCCGAGAGTTCAAGACTCTTGTGGAGAACCAAATAGGAAAGAAGATTCGGGTGTTGAGGACAGACAACGGGGGTGAGTGCACTTCAAATGAGTTCATGGAGTATTGTTCGGCTGAGGGGATCAAGAAGGAGCACATTGTGCCCCATACCCCACAACAAAATGGAGTCGCAGAGCGAAAGAACAGGACTATGGTTGGAGCAGCCAAGGCCATGCTATTTGATCAGGTATTACCACCATTCCTCTGGGCCGAGGCATACAGGATTGCAGTATACATTCAAAATAGGTGTCCCCACACAACCTTGGGGAGGAAGACATAGGAGGAGTTCTTCACAGGCACTAGGCCAGATGTGAGTCACATTCACATATTTGGCAGTGTCTACTATTGTCATATTCATGCTGACAATAGGAAGAAGCTGGACCCTTCTAGTCAGAAGGGGTTACTTGTTGGTTACAATGAGATTTCGAAGGCATATAGAGTTTACATTCTTGCTCGCAGAAGGATCATTGTGAGCAGGGATGTCTAGTTCGATGAGGATAGGGCCTTGCGGAGATCTCTGGACTTACCTGCAGAGCAACAGCCAACACAGGAGTCGGGAGTCAAGTTGGAGGAACCAGATGTACAGGTACAGGTACAGACACATAGCACAGGTTCTAGCGGTTAGAGGGATTCAGGTGGACAAGATCCTTTAATCATTGACTTGAAGGATGAGCTGCAGCTGGAGACAGATACCCAGCACCCGCAACAAGTTGACACTAGGCCAAGGCCTAAGTGGTTTAGATCCACAGTGCAGGATTCTAGGTAAGTAGATCCTCCACAGACATCTTTTAGACGACGTGTACCACTAAAGAGGCTTAGTTATATGGCACGAATGATAGAGTTGATTAACTCTGAACCTTCCAACTTCGGGGAGGTTGCACAACATCATGTGTGGTAGGAAGCTATGGTTGAGGAGTATGACTCCATTATGAAAAACCAGGTATGGGAGGTTGTGCCGAGGCCACAAGGGCAAAAGTTGGTGGGATCTAGAAGGATCTACAAGGTGAAGCATGCAGCAGACGGAAGCGTGGAGAAGTACAAGGCGTGCTTCTTGGCAAAGGGGTTTTCACAAAAGGAGGGTATTGATTATGAGGAGACCTTCTCCCCTGTTACGAGGTATTCTTCCATTCGGACCATTATCTCACTAGCAGTTGAGATGGGTTGGCGTGTCCATCAGATGGACGTCAAGACTGCCTTCCTCAACGGAGTGATAGAGGAGGAGGTGTATATTGAGTAGCCAGGGTTTGATGTGGAGAACAGGGAGACGCATGTGTGTAGACTGCATCGAGCTCTTTACGGGCTCAAGTAAGCACCTCGAGCATGGTACTCGAGGATTGACAACTATCTACGGAAGATGGGATTTCAGCGGAGTGAGGCTGACCACAACCTATACTTCTTGACAGGTGAGGTTCCTCTCATACTGGTCTTATATGTGGATGATCTCTTTTTGACAGGAGATGAGAGGTTGATTAGAGACTGTAAGTCCAACCTTGCAATAAAGTTTGAGATGAAAGACCTTGGGCTTATGCATTACTTTTTGGGCTTGGAGGTTTGGCAGAGAGATGGATGCTTCTTCATCAGACAGGGGAAGTATGCATTAGAGATCTTGAAGAGATTCAGGATGGAGGACTGCAAGCTTATGGCCATACCTCTAGTCTCCAGTTGGAGGAGGATTGATGCATCAGGATCAGACGGATTTGATCCTACCTTGTATTGTCAGCTTATCAGATCGCTTATGTATCTGGTCAACACTCGACTAGACATTAGCTTTGCAGTCAGTTCATGGTGGACCCTCAGAGAGTGCATTGGACGACTGCGAAGCACATACTTTGCTACATCAGAGGTACAATTGAGTACGGATTGGTTTATGAGCACAAGGGGAGTGTACAATTAGCAGGTTTCACAGATGCTGACTGGGCAGGATGTGTAGAGGACCGAAAGAGTACTTCAGGTTGTTGTTTCAGTATTGGATCAGGGGTTGTCTCTTGGTTTAGTAGGAAGCAAAAGTCAGTTGCATTGAGCTCGACAGAGGTTGAGTACATGGCAGCCAACATGGCTGCTTGTGAGGGTTTCTGGCTGAGGAAGTTACTTGCAGGGTTGTTCGAGTGTGAGCTAGAGGCTACAATAACTCACTGTGACAATTAGAGTGGCATCATGCTATCTAAGAATCCAGTGTTCCATGAGCGGAGCATAGACATCGGATACCACTTCTTGAGAGATTGTGTTCAGAGGGGAACCATTCGATTGGTGTACATACAAACAGATGAGTAGGTGGCGGACATTTTCACCAAGGCACTTTGCAGACAGAGTTTTGTGAAGTTCAGGGATAAGTTGGGGTTGCTATCGAATCCCTTACTCGTTGAGAGGGAGTGTTAAATTAGTAGCAACAAGGAAGGTCTTCCTGCATGCATAAGACTTAAATTAGGAAACCGGTTGTATTTAATTTACTTTTCCTAAGTTTACTTTGGAAAAAATTTAAAGTGATCTAAATTAACTTTAGTGAACCACTAGTTAAAGTGAAAGTGAAATTAGGGTTTTCGCTTTACCTAAAGTTATAAAAGAGAGATCAATTGGTGGAGAGAACACACACACTTGTATTCCAACAGAGACAAGATACAGATAGAGGATTTAGCTGAGAAGACGGAGGAGTGAGTAGCAGGATCATCGAGCTTCGTACAACTTGGCCGTATACTCACACAGGAGGGTGTTGAGGTATGGCTGGGATTTGCCCAGTGATTTTGTCGGGTACTACATTCACCAGGTTTGAGTGAATTTGCAGTGATTGTAAAAGTTCCATATTTTTTCATAATAAAACCTATATTTGACTATTGCACTGGTTTTCCCATCTTGGGTTTTTCCGAGGGTTTCCATACCCAAAATAATAGTGTCAATATTGTGATGTGATGTTGTGAGTTATTTCTCAGTTTTATATTCCGGTGCATATTGTAAAATATATTCATGTGTGGTTATCAGTTGATATTTTGCATTCATTGTTTAGCCCTAGTTGAATATTAAAGGAAAATTTACATCTCTACGCTCACTTCTAGAGGATAAACTCTCAAGTGGGCCAAACCAAGAAATCGACCCACCTTAATAAACTCATCTAATAAATTAAAACTATAAAGAGGTACTGCACAACATTTCCTTTTTAGCAATAGATACTTAATGCATTGGTCGACTTTACAATTAATTTTGCTTGAATCAATTATGTGTTGTGATTGATTATCTTGCGTGTTGCTATATTAAATTCATTGTTGTTTCTCTCTTGTTTTAGTGTTTTTAAACTCCTAGATTTAGTTTACTACCGTAGCTTAATCGACCTTAGTATTTTTTTGTTAGGGACCAACCTCCTTGGCTTCGCTAGGAGTTGGCCTAGACAGAGGAGTCAGGTGTTAAGTGACAACAAGCTTGACTTGCGACTTGCCTTCAAAGGCACACCCAGTGGCTTGAAGATTTTTGCCACATTAAACCGAGGTGCGTATTAGGCGACAACAAATCCCATTCAGAGTTCAACAAACTTAATAGTTTTTAGTATTTAAAGATAACAACCTTTCCCTTGGATTCTATCATGTATGAGGGTATGGGATTGACTTTTAATCAAGCACATCAACCTCTCTATGTACCATGATGTTGGTGGTGCTTATTGTTGAACTTCTCTATCATGACCTTAACAAAAATGTACCCTTAACAAAAGCAAAACCACTTATTAAGCATGGGAAGATTTTTCCACCTTATCTCAACACTTGGATTAGGAAGTTTCATCAAAACTATAGGGTGTTGACTATTGTCCTTGGAGGACCAACTTCAAGATTCAAGGTATAGGTAAGGGCTAGAGCCTAGAGGAGGGGGCACAAGGTGCTATTATTGAATATGATCCCAATATAGGAAAGGATTCTGATATGTAATTATTTGTTGTAGCATGAAGTTTTTTGAACTCTATAGGCCATTTAGCCTCTTTGTTTATGTATTTTGGGTCAGATATGGATTGCACTTGATGTTTTTTTAGTTGTCTGCACCCTTGCTATATACATGAGAAACTTTGCATATTTGTGTATAACTAAGTTACTAGAAACTTCTAGGAAGGGGAGGGGAAACTTCGTTCCCCGTTTTGGAAACTTAAACGGAGGGGATACGGCTTGGAAACACCACTGAAACGTTTCCAAGCCGTATCCAAAAATTAGAAACGTTTCCATTCCGTTTCTAGCTGTTGCCTGAAACGTTTCTAGAGTTTCCAGTCGTTTCCAACAATTTCCTGGTTTTCTGAAACGTTTCAGTTGCTACAGGGTAAGTTTTTGACTAGAAATATTGAGTTTTTAACATGAAAATAAACAAATAAATAATCCCAAAGGCAAACTATAAAACCATAACCCTAAATTGAACCTCAAAACATAGATATAAAGCCTCAAAGCTTATATATCAAGAGCAAAACCTTAATCCTAAATTGGTGAATGGTAATTTGACATCTTATGTCTCACTGATTGTGTTTCATTGTAATTTACCAAAATTGTTAGAGGCCTACCGTTGGTTCAAAAATTCATCGATCTGTGGACATTTTATTATATCAAATGCTTGTCTACTATAGTGGTAGTTTCATAGCCTAGTGTAGAAGTACAATGATTTTTTTTTCTTTTCAGTTTTTTTGCCAATTCCTCACAACTTCGTTTTAAATAAACCCCAATGACTTGCATATGTGATAAATCAACTTGCATATCAAAATTGATACAATGGCAGCTTTAGCCATACAAAATAGCTTACTACATTTATGAAGGGTTACATAAACCAACACATATTTCCAATAATCTTCCAACAAACTTCAGTTTTCTTCTTTTCTTTTTTGAATTAGTATGAACCCTTGACCTATGGCCTTATTTACTCCCTTGCTAGTACACTCATATCCCTATCCTTATGTTGTGGAGAGAATTATGATGGTGCGTTGTTTAGCCAGTTCTCCATAAGATGTGCATGTGATATTTTAATCTTATTTCAAGCATTTTTATTAGTATAAACCATAAAACATAAACAACATATCCAAGGAAACTCATTGGTGTCTAGAGATAGTATTATTGCATAGAGTGCAATATTGCATGTCATCACACTCACACCTAAGTTGCACTAAAACATGAGCTCACTTATTTATACTTGTGTGCTTAATTAATCCCCTTAAAACATGGTTGATTATGTCAAATTTGAGTATCCAAGTCGGTTGCAAATCATAGACAATCCTATGAATTTAGGCTCTTTAAGAGCCAGTCAGTTAGTCACTTTTGGAACCAGTTGGTTGGTCAATTGACTCTCACTTGCCTAGTTGATTGTCTCGTCAGTGAGTGGACCAACCTAAATACAACATAGTTGAGTCTGTCTTACATAAAAAAATGTGTTTAATCACAAATTTTAACACTTTTCTAGGTGTAAACAACGTAATATTTGTTAGATGGTAACATTTGGATACATCCATCAAGTAATTTTAGGGTTTGAAATCGATGTTTAGAAGTAGTTGACATGTTCCTGTTTAAATGCTTGCCAGCGGGTGACTTATCTATGGCACTTGAGATAGAAGAATATTGTTTAAGGCAATATTTGAGTTTGCTAATTTTAATTGTTATAAATGAAACAACTACCTTTAAATCTATTTGATGAATGGTAGTCTAAAGTATGTATGTCTCATGGCCCTTTTGATATATATATATATATATATATGTCTCTGCTGCCGTTTCCTTGCCGTATCGTATCCCACATTTTTCAAAATTTGTGGTATCCGTTTCCGTCCTCGTATCTGTATTCGTTTCAGTGCAACTTAGGTGTATAATGGTTTCTTTCATATGGATGCACATGAATATATATGTACCATGAAAATTATTATATATATATAGAGAGAGAGAGAGAGAGAGTATCCCAAATGTACCCAAGTCCCTTGTTTGAAAAAGTGGTGTCCTCGTCCCCGCATCCAAGTTTCTTGGCAACTTAGCTTGGTACAAAGCCCCTACCTCTTGTTCGCCGATTCCTAGTTGAGATGGTCTATTGCTTGTCCAAAAATTATCAACACTTTACCAGACTTCACAAAGGGATAATGATTACAAACACTTTTCCTTAACTCACTTTCACAATGCACCAACTTTACATACCAATTCTTTGGCTGCCTATGGAGAATAACAATTCCAATATGAAACAAACCATATATTGAAAGTGCCTAAAAGGCCGAGCGTGATAGAGCTTCTAGGGTCTTCCATTAATTCCTTGTCATTTTGAAACTGATTTACTCGTACTAGAAATATCAAATTTCCTATCTGGTTCACGCGGGTGATAGATTGTTCATGCCTATTCTCACACTCAAACTTTCTATCAATCTGGATATCACTAATATTCATTAATACGAAGAATTGATTAGTATTCAGTTGCATTTGCTTAACCTACCGCTTGGAGTCCAAAGCTTGAGATCTAAAGAGCTTCTTCTTTGAGTTTTTAGCCAAAGTAAGATTTATAGAATCCATTCACCCTTTGAGGTTAAGGAACTTGACAATAACCTGCTTCTTCCCCGCAAATCCCCAAGTTGTTTTGATCAAGGTTACGAGTTAAGTTTGCGTTTCTATCTGCTTGGATGTTAAGTGTTCTTAGGGCACTATATACCTTTACATCTTCAAAATACGACAACATTGCATGATTCTTTTTATTATTCGAGTCGAAGGGCTATTTGGTAGAGTTTTTTTGGTGATTGGATACCGAATAACCATCATTGAGTCTCCCACTATGGTCATTTGTCTTATGTTCTTCCGTATAGCTTGCAAGAGGCCTTGCTAAAGAGCCAAGGCTTGCTTATTTGAAATTTCTCCCAATCCCCATGAATATTTCTGCTTCATATTTCATCCATGGTGAAAAATCACCCCACCTCGCCCGCCTTCTTGCCACCTTTAGTCCTCTTGATCTTGATGTGAAATCAGATTTGAAGAATTGATGTATTATTGGCTGTCCAAAAAGAAGGTTGTCTTGCTTTGTCTACTTATCTAGCATTTCATATTATGGTTGTTCCTTATCTTGTTCATGGTTGCTTGTTATTAATTAGTTTTAATGCCATGGTTGTGATGATGCATCTTGGTTAAGGCCTCTCACTTTATTCTTGGTTAATCTAAAAACATGTCTTGGACTAATTATGGCACATCTATGATAACTTAATTATGTGTTCTCCATCATATTGAAACTCTCTTGTTCTTTGATCTTGACTCCATAACCCAATTGGATAGACATTGATTAGGTGTGACATATTTGTTCCTCTTGATTTTGTTGTGTAATCAGATTTAAAGAAATGATTGTTATTGGTTGTTCATTCAATAAGTTTGACCTACTTTGTGTACTTCATTTTGGGCTTCATATTATGGGTGCTCCTTTTTTGTTTACAGTTGCATGTTATTACTTGGTTGTAATGTCATGGTTGTGATGGTGCATCTTGTTGAAGGGCTCTCAGGTTATTCTTTGAACATTTGTTTTGGATTAATTAGGGCACATCAATGATGGCTTTGTTGTCCGCTGATTGCACACCAGCAGTAGAAATCTTCCGAAAGCTGTCTCCTCACTTAGGAAAGTGGGAGAGGTGTGACCTTGGGGGCAAGCACAGAGCCAAGTACGGTCACCTACTCCTAGCTCCTCCGTTTAGGCTAACTCCTAACGAAGCCAAGGGGGGTAGTCCTTAACAAAGAGTTTTCTATGGCTCAATGTTTTAAGTTAAGCTTTTATGTTTGGATGTGGATGGGTGTTGTTTAGGAGTTATTATGATAAAAGATGATTTAAAATTATGAATTTTGAACACAAGACAAAAGTAATCCACGTTGCTGTACTAGATTAAAAGATGAATAGTATATCAAGACTTGTGAGATAAAGATGCATTCACAGATAAAGATTTTATAAGCTAAAGACAAATGATCCAGATGTAACAATCACGCATAAATTAATAGACCAGTTCCTTATGGACTCGAAGCTCTGTAATGATTAACGAGATAAAACCAAGTCCTGAAATAAAGCTAGTGGATGTTATGCGAGTGCTCTTGGTATATTTTAAATGTTTTTTAAATGGTCTTGTTTAGGGCTTCAACGAAAGGTATCACAAGATTAGCTGGGAAAATCTTCCAAGTTAATCCGTTGGAGACATGACGGCCCGCCCAGTATCTCAGGCTGGTATCGCGAAGATTGACCAGCTAGCTGAGACTCTAGATAGCGGGGAGTTCCGGGGCCTTTACTAGGAATGACTTAGGAAGTTTTCTACAACGCTGGTGCGTCGGTTATGGGGTAAATTTTTTATTAAGATGAGTCTTGTAAGATTAACAATCCAATGCCGTTTCTGGGTACTCCGATTTTTAGGTTGGTCAGAGCATAGTTAGGTAAGGAAACAACGAGATAAATTAATTAAGTGGGGAAATGTGAGTTGCAAAATTTTATTAAGTAAATTGATTAAAACCCTCCGACAGAGAGCGCTTTTGACTTTGTCTTATGATAGAAGTTCAAGAGACTTAGCTAAACATATGCTTGATGCAAGGATATGCAGTGGGAATGCTCTCTGATAGAGAGTGCTCTTGACTTGGATTACGACAAGTTCAAGAGACTTTAAAGATTTATTAATTAACTTACAAAAATGTTAAAAAGGCTAATCTACCCAAGAATCTCTTTCAGGTTTTTAGGCCCTAATCAGGAGAGCATGGGGGTAAGTAAAAATCGAAATAAAAGACAACTCTCCGATAGAGAGCACTCTTGATCCACAAAGTGAGATTCAAGAGATTTCTACTTTAAACAGTTGATTTACTTATTGAAGGATAAAAATTCAAGAGATGAAGTAATCAACTTAGTTAATGAAGCAAAATGGGCTAATCTAGCAATTATTATTCTAAGAAAGATAATGAGATTATTCTAAGCACAAGCACATCTAATCTAATAAGCACATAAAAAATAAGAACACCACAAACCTCCCCAAATGGGGGAGGTTTAGAGTGGGGGCTTAAAAACCCCACTCAAACAAAAAGATAAACTTTATTGAGCTTTACAATTTGCTTTGGGAATTCAACCCTTGAAAGGACTTTTGAAATAAAGCTAGAAGACTAACATGAAACTTTATAAGTGAATTTTATGTAAAAAGGAGAATGATTTATCTCTTTTGTTGAGAACCTTTTCTTCAAACCTGCAAAGAAGGAAAAAAAAAGAAGATAGAAAAGAGCAAAAAGAGGGTGAAAGAGGGCTGAAACAAATGAGGAAAAGAGGGGCAAAAGGAAGGAACAAAAAACATGAAATTGGGTGCAAAAGAAGGGAAGAATATGGCAGCGAACTAAACAATTAATGAGCTGCAAAAAATGGTAAAAACGGGACAGGAATAAGAGAGAAAATTGGCTGCAAAAAAATGAAAAAAGAGGGCAGCGAAGAAAACAAAGAAAAAAAACACACAATAAGGCGGAAGGAGGCCAAATACAACCTAGAAGAAGGGGGGAAAAATCAACCAATAATCAACAAAAGGTGGGATCAACCTCCGAACAAGGTGACCACTAGAAGCACTAGTTCCGAAACTGTCCAGACTAGCTGGATGTACGCAAGGATGCTAGTGGGGAAAGAGAAGTAGCCACAAAATTATGTGGCACTTGGGATCAAATCCAAAGCTACTTTTTCAGGTCAAAACGAACATGAGACACATGGAAATATTGAGAAAGGAGAAACTTAGATTAAACTTGAGAAAAGCAACTGGAAAAGATTTATTTTACTTGATGGATGAGGCAAAGAAATTGTGCTTCTCGATTTTCTTGAAAGAGAATGACTTCTTGTGGAACCTGCAGAATGAATGTTAACCATAAAAAAACCCCTGTATATCAGACGATACCTGAAAGCACAGTCTTCAAGAGAAAAGCATAGATTATATGAAATAGTGCTAAATTGTTAGCCTTCAAAATTTACACAATCAAATGCTTAAGAATCTATAAAGAAAAGAACAAATAAAAGTATCACCTCACACAGTGAATCATGACCAACATAGAGCTTCTGCTTTGACCTCCAAAGTCATCAACTTTATTAAATCTTAAGCAAAATATTACAATAGAAATTCTCCAGAGTTTCTATGCCAAAAATTCGATGATGTAGAGCTCAAAAGAGCCTCTACTTATACAAAAAGGAAAGAAAATAGGGCTCGAATCCCTAAATCCAGACTAAGAGTAACACCAAAGTAATTGAATGAGCTTGGCATGATGATTTGGAGTTGAACTGAGCTGCAACTGAGTTGTAATTGAGTGCTGGAATAATGAGGGGGGGTGAGGTGGCTCATCCTCCCTTGTAATGATCACCCAACCAATAGATAACCCGCGCTTCAACCAAAAACGGATTTGACCAAAGAGGACAAATTTCTGATTCATAGTTCAACTGCTAAACTCCGATACTTGATTTGAAACTGACTGATATTGATTGGAATCATCATAAATGCTCCGTGCCATGTCATTTAGCGTTTTATTTTATTCAATTTGGTTAATCTTGGAGAGTTTTTGATTTTCTCTAAAATATTCATTTTTTAATATTTTAATTAATAATTTCTCCGTAAATGACTTTTTTGAGAAATTATTAATTATGAGGCCGAATGAACTTCTGAAACTTGGAGATAACTAGCTGGCTGATCATGAATGATTTTTGGCTTAGGGTTAGAGCCTTCAATCACTGAATTCGGGTTCCGGATGATTAACTTATTACAATTTGAATTTTTCCATCTATATTATGGAAAAATTTAATTAAAAACTTAGGAAAAATAAAAAAATAATTAAAATCCTAAATCCAACGCGTCTGGTAAAATTTTTTCGGAATTTTTTCTGAGGGTCCTAGTGACTTAGGACATGACCATGCTCTATTCTAATAATGTCTAGTAGGTTTAAACGTACTCAGTTGGGCGCTAATAACCCCCCAAGGCCCAGAATTCAAAATCGGGCATTGCAGCTGTGGAGGAAGCGGGAGAAAACCTCGTCAACTATACTCGGCTATAGGCAAAGCAAAATTGTCAAGGGCAAAAAACTCCCTGGAATACCTTAGTTGAAATTCTACGTCTTAGGAGACCGAACCACTCAAAACACTCTACTAGCACATTTTATTACAAACCCCGCGGGGTCATGGTCAAAATTATTCAAAACAAAAACTGACTAGCCAAAACTGGCTAGGCACGAAGGCGGATCATCTGATACACTGGAAACAAACATTTATCATGTTTGTCAAATGGTGGCTCCTTAGGTAACCCAACTATGGTGCAAAAAAGTTGGTAATAGGCTTAATTGCATATTCTTTGTTATTTTGAAACTCTCTTGTTCTTTGATCTTGACTCTATAACCCAATTGAATAGACATTGGTCTTGGTAAAATTCACCATTCTTTTTATAATAAAGAAACAATCTTTTATAGGGTCCCCCTCTTTCTTGCGTTTAGAAGGAAACAACCTAAAATGAGAGGAAGAGCTGCTGAGGTGACAATAGGCATTCTTTCTAATTCCCCCTACATTGCACATGTTTAAGGCCCTTTGTAACATTTGAACTGTAGATTTGGGAGGCTACAAGGTGAACTAAGTTGTAGACAATGATACTTATTGTAGTTTTGACATAAATCGAGGAGTAATAGTATAGTGATATTCGCTAAAGGATTGAAGGTCAAAGTTCAAACAAAGGCGATAATGCAACTTCACATCGTTCTCCACCAATTTGTCCATGAAGATGAAGTTTTATATTAATCTCATGAAATGGAATTACTATTGGAATAGAAATTATGCAAATAAATTGTGTCAGGCTTTAGTAACTATATGAGTGAAAATGTTTACAAGGGCTAGAAAAAGTATGCCCATCCTAGTCATGAGTATTTTTCTTGAGCAAGAAAAGACTCAGTATATATGTATAATTTGAGCTTAGAAATTAAACTCAACAACTAAGGACATAATTATGTGTGAAGATTAATCCCAAGGGGTTATTCCAACCAGTTGTTGCCAATGTTGTTGGGCATTTAGCCAGTTTCTTGTCGGTAGGTGCCTAATTCAAACCCCCTTAGGTAAGTTGCACTAGTTTGCATCGACAAGTTTATGAGGGATGCTATCCACAAATGTGGGTAAGCATCCTTATGGGTTTTTGCTTGAGGTTTTCCTTAGAAATAAAAAGTTCGTGTGAAAATAAAATATATTGTACTCCTCGAGTTGTTGAAGTTTAAATATGGTAGAAGAGAGCTTTCTTTCTTTCTCTTGTTTATGAGTTTTTTTTTTAATTTGTATATCTTGGGTTTTGCTGTTAGAAATGGGGAATGTGAGTTTTCTTCTTGAGTTGTTTTGCAATAGGGGTAACTTGTTCATACGTTAAAAAATATGTATCAAATTTACCCAATTGCAATGGAGAATTAGGGTTCAACAAGGAATCATCTCCTTGATGTTCAAAGAAAAACTCAACTTTTGAGAGGGCCTTTGATGGGTAGGAGTGGCCATCTAGACCTTTGTTTTGATTCCAAATTTCCAATATGTTTTGATGTTAAATAGTAGACACTAATGCATATTTTGAGGCTCAAGTTTGCCTTGCCTATTATTGATTGATGGGTTCTCTACCATAAAAATAGAGAGGCCATATTAATTTGATGATGGAAACTTGATCAACAAAACGTGCAAAAGACAATTATGCTAAATGTTTTCAAGCAATTGCCTTAATATCTCAATAAAAGTAATCAAATATACATCTATTACAAAGTGGTCCCTATGAAATTGCTAGAGAGATGACGTAGATCATGAACATGTGTAGGTTTATATATAGAAGGTTGTGATTGGAATAGTGCCTTTCATTTGAGGCCATACCATTTGAGTTAAATGTCTAGACTATCGGTTTTACATGTTGTTGTTGAACTATTCTCGTTCAACAAATATGGCGAGCTACAATAGAAACAAACCTACCACAAATCTTATGCATGGCAAAGGTGGTTGTAAGTGACAATGAAGCTATAGTCAAGCCTTAGTTGAGGCATGTTGGTCTAATAGATTGTGATAGGAGTGCATGCATGTGTCAACATGCATGTACTAACCCCATAGGAGTAGTTTTATCTTTAGCACAATAGCTAGTTTTGTGTGTTGTTCCAAATTTAACAATGTGCTTTTGTTAGCTTTAGTCTAGACTCCTATGTGCTAATTTAAATTACGCTCAAATCAAGTTCTTTTTGCATGAAGACTATGTACTTAGGAAGAGGGTGCAGAACTCAAGTAGGTATGAATGCTTGCATGTGTGTGGTCATCTCCTCGAGGTGCTTGAATCTAGGTGGGTTATCCATGCAACAAGGGTGCACCTATCTAGGCCATGTTTTAGGGTTAGGATTTAGCTTCCTAGCTTGGGTGATCCACTGTGATGGTGCACGTTGTTTATAAAACTAGCCTTCATCTGTAAAAGAATGGTGGGGTCTTTCATTGGGGTGGTTAGCAAGTTAGGGATTCGAGCTATTGCATTGTAATTCCTCATTATGGGTTATAAAAGCATATGCAATTGACAGTTTAGATTTGAGTTTGTTGTTAGTGTTTTTAGATTGTTTGTATACATAGATATAGTATATAGATATGTTTTGATAGGAATTTCATTTTTTAGTTTCCTAGGGTTTAAGGATTATTAGATTGCAGATTTGTGTACCATGTTTTGAAAATTTGTCGCAGTGTTAGAGTTTTCTTAGATTTTTCAGATACTTGTATGGAGTGCACTATTTCCTGTGAGGAGCTTTCAGAGGATCTTAGTTGATGTGATGTCCTAGCTTCAATGATTGAGCGATTTAGATGTGTGATAGGTTTAGGGTGTGATGACTTAGCTTTAATGATTGACCAATTTGAACTTGTGATCAATTGTAGGGTGTGCTGTCCCACGTGCTCTAGTGATTAGAGAGGAGTTTTGCTCCAAAGATAGGTTGTTGATCTAAGTTATTCTTGATTGATTTGTTTTTTTTAAGGTGTGGTATAAGAATTGCTTAATCTACCAGTCTTGGTTTTATTAGTGTGATTATCTAGCAGGCACTTCCAACTTTATACCTCGGAAGTGGAAACTGTAGCTCTATAGGAGGTTGACCTTTGGGGTCTTGTGGAGATGATGGTTGTAGCACCTCCTGACAATGCTCTTTTGGTCGAACATGATAAGAAGATGGCCAAGGTGAAGTGAATTGTCCTTGATTTGATGAAGGACCACTTGATCCCTCTCATCACAACGAAGACAATATAGGAGATGTATGATGCCTTGATCACTTTGTGTTGAAAAATATCAAGGAAGTGTTTGTTCACCTTGTGGTGCCTTGGGGTGGACAAGAACACTTTAAAATGTGGTCACTAGTACTTTATAAAGTGTGAATGACTTTATTTTTTATAAAGTCACTTTATAAAGCGAGTTTGAGTGTTTTTAAATTTAAAATGTGACTTTATGAGAATTAAAAAGGTGGGTGAGTATCTAATGTCTCATTTAATATTTGAAAAGTTAGTTAATGACTCTTAATGAGAAAAGTGAGATTTAATGGGGGCCCTAGATCTCATCTAGCTATGTTTTAATCTTGACCATTGATCCTGAAGATGGTGGTTAGTCAAACAAAAGGGGGAAAAGGCATGAGGACCAATTCTACTGTTCACTTTCACAAAAGAGATTTTTGGGAGAGGAGAGCAAGAGAGAAAAAGAGAAAAGGAGGGTTTGAAGAGAATTCAACTTAGAGAGAGAGAGAGAGAGAGAGAGGAGATTTTTGGGAGAGGAGAGCAAGAGAGAAAAAGAGAAAAGGAGGGTTTGAAGAGAATTCAACTTAGAGAGAGAGAGAGAGAGAGATCAAAATTTTGGTACAAATTCCAAGGAGGATGGCACATATTTCAATGCACAATACAACAATAATAAATTGCACATAAATCGAGGTCATACTGTACCAGGTTGTATACCACAAAAATCGAGACATACGTTGGCACAATTTTTGAGGTGATGAACAACATTTAAATTTTAATGCTGTCAGTACAACACAAATTTCGAGATAGAAATCGAGAAAACAGACCATACAACTCACACCTGCGAGTTTGTACATATTCGTACATGAACTATTTTCGAGGCAGCAGTACAACACTCTGTCAGTGAGGTGCTGGCACGTTTTTCGAGGCAAAAAAACAAAGGAGATAAGTAGTGCTGTTATAAATTTGTAGTTTTCCTGAAGAAATAATAAAAATCTCTCTAAAACAGGATTTCCCTTCGGGGTTTTATCCTGGACCATATTGGTAAAAAATGCCGAGTCAAATTTCATGTGTGTGTTGGTTGTCTTAATTTTATGAGTGTGAAAAGTAGTTTGCCATAAAATTCCCGACTTGTTTTATGCTGAAAAAATCCCATGTGTTTCAAGCAAAAGTTAAATTTTTTTATATGTAATGTGATTTTACATGTTGAGGTTTGGGCATTAAACTTCATGTAGCAAAACTAAACTTGAAATCGGGTTGGGTTTAAAAATGTTCACTTTGTACTTGAATATGAACATCTCTTGCGAGATGTTGCTTAGGGACAAGCTCATTGGCTCATGCATGAGTGATATAAACTTAGTGGCTACCTATTTGATGAATCACTAAGCTTCGAGATAAGCTTGTTGCTATTGAGGTGCTGTTGGAAGATGAAAGGTTGGTGTCGATAGCATTAAATAGGTCTTCTTGATCTTGGGAACCTTTTGTTAGGGGTGTTTGTTGTTGTCATAGGCTTCCCACTTTTGAGAAGCTTGGTGATGATTTCATCCAAGAGGAGACCAGATTGTTGTTTTAGTGAGAGTGGAGGAGAGTCAAAACTCTACACCATATTTTGAAAATTTGATATGGTGTTAGAGTTTTCTTAGATTTTTTAGATACTTGTATAGAGTGCACTATTACATGTGGGGAGCTTTCGAAAGATCTTAGTTGGTGTGATGTCCAAGCTTCAATGATTGAGCGATTGAAATGTGTGATAGGCTTAGGGTGTGATGACTTATCTTTAATAATGGATCAATTTAAACTTGTGATCGATTGTAGGGAGTGATCCCCCAAGTGCTCTAGTTATTAGAGAGGCGTTTTACATCAAAGATAGGTTGTTGATATGAGTTATTCTCGATCGATTTATTTTTTTAAGGTGTTGTCTAGGATTTACTTAAATTACTTGTCTTGGTCCTATGAGTGTGATTATCTAGCAGGCACTTCCAACTTTCTACCTTGGAAGTGGAGACTGTAGCTGCTACTATAAGGGGTTGACCTTTGGAGTTTTTTTGGAGATGATGGTTGTAGCACTTACTGACGAAGCTCTTTTGGTTGAACATGATAAGAATATGGCTAAGGTGAAGTGAATTGTCCTTGATTTGATGAAAGACCACTTGATCCCTCTCATCACAAAGCAGACAATATAGAAGATGCATGATGCCTTGATCAGTTTGTACTTGAATATGAACATCTCTTGCAAGATGCTGCTTAGGGGCAATCCCATTGCCACATGCATGAGTGATATAGACATAGTGGCTACCTATTTGATGAATCATTAAGCTTTGAGATAAGCTTGCTGTTATTGAGGTGGTGTTGGAAGATGAAGAGTTGGTGTCGATAGCAATAAATAGGTTCTATTGATCTTGGGAACCTTTTGTTAGGGGTGTGTTTTTTTGTCACAGGCTTCCTACTTTTGAGAAGCTTGGGGATGATTTTATCCAAGAGGAGACCAAATTGTTGTTTTCGTGAGAGTGGAGGAAAGTCAAAACCTAGCCCTTATTGATAAGATGCACAAATGTGGATACGAATGACTCTAGAAGGGTTAGAAGGGGAAGCAAGAATATTCAATATCTTCAAACTAGGGAATGAAAGATTTGGGTCACATGGCTTCAAGTGTTATAATAATGGCCACTATGATTCTTAATGTATTGAGAAAAAAGGAGAAAGGAAATCGACAACAACAAAAGTAGCTTGCATGGAGTGCAAATGATCTAGCTGTGGATGAGATTTCATCAAGTTTGAGATCACTCTCTCCATGGTTTTGAATCTTTCTTCTTCCTCTTTTGACTCTTTGTGGGTCCTCCTTACTTACCACCTTTCCTCATCGTAATGACGAGGGCTAGGTTTTGAGTCCTCCACTTATTGTATTTGAAGGAAGATTCAAGAACTTCAAACTAGGTAACAAAAGACCTAAGGCATGTGAAGCGCTTAAGTGTCACAAGGATGGCCACTATGCTTCTTTGTGTCTTGAGAAGAAGAAGGGAAAGCAACAATAGTAGATGCAGTTTGTAGGGAGTACAAAAGCTTTAATATTGGATGAGCTTAATTTAGGCTTGAGACCACTTTCTCCATTGTTTTGTGTCTTTCAACTAAACTTTGTTGGTGTATAGAGGTATGTGGAGCATAAAGACGAAGGTTTTCAACATACTTCAGGAGTGGGAGGCATATATACAGGTTGAGTTGGGTGATGATGATACTTATCTAGTTAAGGGAATGGGATCTGCCTTATTTGTTTGGCATACCTTCAGGATATGTTCTTGAACTTGGTATTGTTTTATATGTTCTTCTTTCAATTTTAGCCATGATAGATCTTAGGTGTGTTGCTGAGTTTGATAATCATCAAGTCACAATTAAGATCACAACTTTGATCTTGGTAAAGTATTATCCAAAGTTATGCGAAAAGGTGGCCTTTATGGGTTTCTTGTCAATCCAATCAAACATGAAGTGCGAGTACATGATAATAATAATATATGCAGGATACGGCATAAGAGATTTTGGTAGTTGCGCTACTGTAATGTTCGCTATTGATAAATAGGGAATTGTCTGAGGAAATTAATACCGGGAGCATATTAGAACAATTATTTGGTATTATTAAGTCATGGGTGTAGTAAAGAGGGCCATCAGAGTTATTATCATAAAGCATGCAAGCCTTATTTCTTCAGTCTTAAGTCAACGAGCACTTAGAATTGCATGCATGAAAAAAATAAAGTGGAAACCCTAAAAGTGACATGCAAATTCCAAAAGTAACATGCAAACCCTAAAAGTACATGCTAAAGCTATATAAAAAGGGTCATTGAACCAAAAGGATCATCTATTATTATTATTATTGTTGATTTGGAGTTTTGAGCAACAACAACAGTTGGGGTTGAAGACGACGTCTTCAGCTAATAAGGGTTTCGACAATGAAATCTATCAGCCCTAATCTCTTTAAGGGTAGGCCATCCAGGTCTACTATCAACATTCATTGCATCCTTTCGTATTCAGTGATCCAGCACCAACAGACTATCTATTTGCAGGTTCACGTTGTATAGGTGGGGAATAGATGGAAAACCCCAAAAGGATTTGCTGAGACCCTTCAGCCCAATCTTTCCTCTGCATGTTATCGCCATATCTCTCAGCAGGCTTAGCACATCACACTGGGTGATCATCAGCTCATTTCCGACGCATTCAAGGCATCCAACAACAGATTCCTAGCAGAAGGGGAGATGTCACCCTCTCCAGCAAAACAATTCGCTAGGGGTCTTGGAGGAGTCAGATCCTCTGCATGCACCAACCTATTTCTTCGGGAAGAAGAGACTATCATTCCTACAAAGTTTCAACAACAAATGACCACCCCTTCATAAAAAATGTCATCTTCAGCTGGGGAAGAACCTCCTTTGTAGCTGGGCGTCAACAAAAGAAAGGGAGCACTATTACTCACCTATTCAACACCACATGCATTCAACATATCTTTGGAGTACTATCAGCTTAGTTATCAGTGGTAAGTGTACAACTTCTTTCTGAAACTTTCCACCCTATAAACTCTCCAGATTTGCTATATTTTAGGGCATTTGGGCACGACAATTTTGCATGCACTTTTTATTCAGTCTTTTTCACATCATTGAGTATATGAACAATAACTTAGTAGTAAAGAACCGTAGAATATCAGTTTGGGATGATCCATGATCTAGATCTACCCACGTCACAGAGACAACAAAGTCAATGATCCATGATCTAGATCTGCCCACGTCTCTGGATAGAGGCACTCAGCTGTGTTGTTTACATTTTGAACAAATGTCCTCTTAGTGTCTTGAAGGACAAGATCCCAGAAGAAACGTTCATTGGAGAGAAATGTGATGTTTCTCATTTTTGGGTGTTTGGGGGGGGGGGTCTTGTCTACATTCATGTGACAAAAGAGAAGAGGATGAAGCTTGAACCCTCTAGTATGAAAGGTGTGCTTGTGGGATACAATGAGATGTCCAAGGTTTACTGAGTTTATGTTTCGGGTAAGCGGTAAACACAGGTGAATTGATATGTGAATTTTGATGTGGATGCATGGTTCTCTAAGTCTCATGAGCGTGTTTTAGAGGCTATGGAGGAAGAACAACTTGTTTCACCAAAAGCTGATCTATAGAAATAAGACGAATCAGGATCAAATCATCAATGTTCAAATGAGGGAACAAACTCCCATTTACCTTCCAGTTTGGTCATGAAGCTGATGTGTCTCACCTACACATTGTAGGTGGCACGTGAGTTACGTTGGTCTGATCTAAGTGTAACTGATTGATTTATTGAGGCCACGTTAATCATTAATCATGGAAAAGCTAGAGCTATTCATCGTATTTCGAGAGAAGAATAAAAAGAAAAGTAAAGCTACTACTAGGGGATAACTACAGTGGGATATGCATGACTATTATACATTCTTTTTTTGGACCCATACTTTGATGCTATTTTGAGTATACTAAAACTGAATTTTGGTATACTTGATTCTGCTGGTTGGATGAGCTGACTATTCCCGCAAAAATGTAAGGACTTAGAAGATGAAAGCTTATTGTTGGGGATAACTATAGGTACTGCTACAAGTAGCTGCTACTCTTTATAATGGTTTTAGCGAATAGGAGTGCTGAAGACCTCTTTTCTGGTGAGTCACCCCCCAAGAAGCTTCCTAGTTAGGTTACATTGATGTCTTCCATCATTGATTCTAAGCTTGTGTATTTTGAAGAGTCAAATTCAAAGTTGGGATGTTTGGATGCCAATGTAGAGGTGTATAACTCCTTTTTGCAAAATAATAATTGGGAGATTGTGCCTAAACTAGATCAAAAGTCAGTAATTGATTTTAGGTCATTGTACAAGTTCAAACATCTGGTTGATGGGAGCATAGAGAAGAACAATGCCAAATTCGTTGCACAAGGAATCTCCTACAGAGAGGGAGCTAACTATGATGAGACCTTTGCTTTAGTTATGATGGGACCTTTGCTCAGGGGAATTATGCTTCTTGGATTTTGTTTTAGTTGGTCCTTATATCAGAGGGATGTGAATACGACATTTCTGAATGGTGAGGGAGGAAGCGTACATGAATTTGCTTAGGGGGTTTGTGGTGTGTGGGGAGGATACCCATGTATGTAGGCTGAAGAAGGCCTTGTATTTGCTGAAGCATGCACCATATGCTTGGTACTCAGAGATTGAAGAGTACTTGCTGAATTTAGGCTTTATCAAAATTGGTGTAGATCCTAACCTTTACTATTTGTTTGGTAAATTTGATTTGCTTGTTTTGGTCTTGTATGTAGATGAGCTGATCCTTGCAGGTAGCAATGAGAGGCTCATAGCATGGTGCAAGGAGGAGTTGACCTCCAAATTAGGCATGAAGGATATAGGCCTTATGCACTGTTTTCTGGGTCTAGTGGTGTGGCAGGGCGCAAGAGAAGTCTTCCTTGGTCAAGGGAAGTACACAATGGAGATTTCAAAGAGGTTTCAGATGCTAGATTGCAAGCCCTTAGCTACTCCCATGGTTTTGAATATGGAGTTTTCTGCTGATTCAGATTCAGATTTGGTGGATCCTTTGGTGTATTGGCAATTGATTTGATCCGTTATGTACTTGGTAAATACGTGACCTGATTTTTGCTTTGGAATGAACACATTGAGACAGTTCTTGGTTATGGGGAGGCAGATTCATTCCACGGTTGAGAGCATGTGCTTAGATACTTGAAGTGTGCCGTTCACTATGGTTTGAGGTGTGCGAGAGATGGAGATTTGATGTTGCACGGTTTTGTGGATTCTCATTGGGCAGGTGATGCTAGTGCTAGGTATAACACTTTAGGGTTTTGTTTCAATTTGGTTTCATATATGTTATCCTGGTCCAGCATGAAGCAGGGGGTAGTGGCATTGAGTTCAGCAAAAACAGAGTGCATGGCAGCTTCTTCTGCTAGTGATGAGCCATCTGGCTTCACAAGTTGATAGCAAAAGTGACCTATCAGACGTTGGAGCCTGCAATGGCGTACTACGACTATCAGAGTTGCATCAGGCTTTTTGAGAATCCAGTGTTTCATGATTACCCCAAACACGGACATCAGGTACCATTTCATTGGGGACAAAGCTTGGAAGGGAGCAGTTGCCTTGGAGTATGTTCCTTTAGAGTTTCAAGCTGCAGATATATTGATGAAGACCCCTATCAAAGTAGAAGTTTGAGATGCAGAGGTAGAGACCTGGTTTGGTGGAGAACACTTTCTTCACAGAGATGGAGTGTTAGTTTTAACTGTTGCTGCTGATCTCTTCTCCTTCAACAGATATGGCAGGCTACAACAGATCCAGACCTATCATGATCCCTGTGCATGGCAGAGGTGGTTGTAGCTGATACTAGATAGAACAGCTCTAGTCAAACCTTGGCAGAGGTTCAAGAATGTTATAAGCTGTGATAGGAGTGCATCCATTCACTAACTTTGAGCGGCGGTGTTATCTTTAGGATTTTGCATAGTGCCTATTTTAGTGCACTGTTCCAAATTTAGTAGGTTGCTGTATTAGCTTTAGTCAACTGTTATTCTAGATTTGTAGTTTTTGGCTGGAAGATAATTTACTCGAGAGGGTGTAGATCTCAAGCAGGCATGCATGCTTGCTGATGTATGATTATCTCCTTGAGGTTTTCCAGTCTAGGCCAGTTATTCATTCAGGGAGGGTGCACCTATCTAGGCTGTCTTTAGGGTGGGTTTAGTTTGCCAACCTGGGCACTCCACTGGGATGATGGACATTGTTTTTAAACCCTAGCCTTCTTTCTCTATAAAAGAATGGCAGGATCTTCCACTGGAATAGTTAGTGAATCAGGGATTTGACTCTTGAGAAATTGCATTTTAATTCTTCATTCCGAGTTAGTAGAAGCAGATATGTGATTGGCAGTTAAGATTTGAGTTTGCTGTTAGTTTTTCAGATTGTCTGTATTTGCAAATCTAGTATTCAGATGAATCAGATCTGACTGTTTTGATAGGAGTTTCAGTTTCTAATGGTTTAAGGATTAAGTCTTTGGGTGCAGCATCTGCAGATCTATGTACCATGTTCTGAAAATGTAATAGTCCAGCTGAAGTTACCCACAAATGACAATTAATGTTTGTACATGGCCTAGATCTTCAACTTTGCTTATGTTATAAATATCAGATATGTACAGGCATTATGGAAAGACAACTCTTAGATCAGGTTTTAGATTGTCTCCTGTAATCATGCATAGAGTCTCCATTTATTATGTGGTTTCAAGAATCAAAACATTTCCATTGCAAACAATATGACAGAAGTTCTATTTAGAATATTAGCTTTGGGTTTTGTACAAATCTAGTTTAATGATGTATTGTTTTTGTATTAGCTATTTAGCATTTGTCTATTTTCGTGTACTTGTTTATTCTGTTAATACTATTATTAACGGTAGCTTGAAATATACAAATGAGGTGCCTTATTAGTACATCCAGAGGGGATTTATCTTTTTGTCCTATTGATTGTATTTAGCCATAATGTAAGTCAATGCAATTTGTTTATTTTCTTACGTAGCATTTATTAACTTATTGATGCATTTTTGTTCTCCAATTCTACATGAATACGGAAACTACCTTAATTGTTTGCCTTATGTTAACTTGGCTTTGTTAAAATTTTGATCCGTGTGCTTCATAGTTGGCGATGGATTTCTTGTTTATGGCAGAAATTTCATACAGAGCTTTTATTTTATTGATAAGATTATTACAGAGTAATCTAAGCTAGTTTAGTTTTATTGTTGGGAATGTTATTGCTAATATTGGTTTGTATGTAATGTGGTTTGGCACTAATGTTGTTTTATAACTCATGACTGATTCTAACTTTGCTTGTAGTCATGCCACTTACTGCACATAAGTTACTTTCTACATGAATAATTAGACAATAGTTGTATACTTATTTTGACGGTAGATTTAATTTTAAGATTTAATTGCTCATCTCTATGTTTGTCAGGATGCAGATGCAAGAAATATCCTG
This sequence comes from Pseudotsuga menziesii, assembly GCA_001517045.1. Lineage (NCBI taxonomy): Eukaryota > Viridiplantae > Streptophyta > Pinopsida > Pinales > Pinaceae > Pseudotsuga > Pseudotsuga menziesii. The sequence goes on along the minus strand of LPNX010008629.1, from coordinate 248,853 downwards.
TGAAATCATTTGTTCTGGATTGTGAAGTTGTTGCATTTGATCGGGAGAAGCAAAAAATCTTACCCTTCCAGGTTGGTTTTCAGCAATACTGAGATTCTAGATAAACGCATTTTCTTTATAGTATAGGGTTGATCATCATATTATATACCATTATTGATATCCTTTTTTTAAACAAGTGGAATTTTATAGAATGGTTATGGCTTTTGTTATTTTGATATGTTTTCCAGGTACTGTTTGAAACCCCATTTTTGGTGGATCCAAAGATTGTAAGGAATATTTGATAATTTTTGTAAAATATGTTGTATTTTGGATAACAATCCTGAATTTGTGAAATGGTATCTTTGTGCAATTTCCCTATTAAGCATGCTTTACACTCTATTATGATGTAAATGTTCTTGTTTTTTTCTTTTTTTCCTGTGAAAGTGTTTTAACCCTATGGCACAATGCTTATTACAAAAGTTTAAACTTTAAACAAAAGGGGAATGATACCAAGTGATCATGGTGTAGTAGGGAGTCAATTCTGTTATTTATTTTTTGACTGGATTCCACTTATCATGTTGTGCCTAGTGTTCCCAATTCTGCCCAAGGGCGTGCAACTTGTTGTCACTCAGACATTCTTGAAACCTTTTTAAGGTTACTAGAGTCTGGATAACATTAGGAAATAAACCACTGTGACCTAGATGATGCCCTCTCACTTTGAAATTAATTCTTGCTAACTTTAAGAGGCTATCCCAATTCTGTTTTATTAATGTGTTAAATATGAAAACAACGATCTATAACTGTCCCTAAATGCAGAAAATTGACATGGAAAATGACGGAAAAAACTAGTCTAAACTATGGACACAAATCCCAATGCAAGTGTATGTAGAAAAAATGTAAACTAAGGTGCAAAAACAGAAATTTTGGCAAGCTAAGATGGCTGTTTTAAGGCCGTCTATGCTAAGTTACATGGCTTTTTGAGTACTTTTTATGTTTTTAAATGTTTTGGAATTTTCCAATGCATGGAAATCGAGGAAAATGCAAGGTTTCTGTCTATTACTGTGTTAAAACGATGAAATTACAACAAGTTTAACTTGCTGTAATTTAACAGAAATTTGAATAAATATGATCTATGTATGGATTTTTGATAAAGAAGTGGTTTTGCTTTTATGTGAATAATTAAATAATGAAACAAACCGAACAATGCCTTATAGAGTCAAGAAGATGAAAAGAAGAAAAATAAATAGGGAGGATGAAATTATGGTTTTCCTACTATTTAAATTCTATCAAGATGAAACTGAAAATAAGAAAAGATCTATGAAAAATTGAAAATTATAGGAGTCTTACACACGCAAAGCAAAAAATAGTTGCAGTTGCCTTTATTACCAATGGGCTGTAGGATGGACAAGACTTCCTTGACAGGTCTTCAAGACTGTTCACATTATGTCTTGAGAACTACGGGTGATGATGAACATTGCTGGGAATGTTGTTATCATCTGTGTTTGAGAGCTTCTTTCTAGTTGTTTTAAAAATCCATTCCTAGCCTTTGATATGTAGTGGACAGTAAGAGCTTATCGTTCCCTTGTGGTTCTTGTTAATTTGATGCTGGGAGTTGATTTTATTTGCTTAAGCCAAAAAAACACATATAATCTTGGTTTGAGATTCTATTTTATTGTTACTGTTTATGGATATAAAGGATCTTTCTTATTGAAGCGGTTTTGCTAAACAGCCCGTGGCTTTTTGGTAATATCCTTTCCCCAACTTCCAGGTGACTCCTCATGTGAGTTTCCAAAGTTGGGTGGAAACATGGAAAACCTTCATGAAGTAATCTGTTGCACTACCATGGACATATAACTCTTGGGCATGATCCCTTTCAGGTATGCAAATATGGATTTAAATGTTTTCTACTCTGTAATGCTTGACTAATGGTAACTTCTATCTTTTTGTGTTGCATGTGGTTGTGTGGATGTTATATCACTCGAAATGTTGTTGGGAAATTGGGTCCCAAGGGTGTTGAATGAACACATAGGGAATGTGCCAATGTCATTTTGCAAAATCAATTTGGGTTGGGTGTTTTGGGCTGATGGGGAAATTCGTATTGATATTAAGTAGAAAATATTCAGCTATGCCCTGCAAAATAATTCAAATCTGTGGACTATACTTGCTCTAAGCTTTAGAAACAATTCAGATTTTTGCATCTAAATACTTCGACAGGATGCACAAGTCAGATTTCTGCCTAAATGTCAAATCAATTCAATTCCGATTTAAATCTGAACTATTTCACTTTAGATCTGCAATAAAAGGTTGTGGATATGCAAGTGAAAATCTCGAAATTAGTTAATTACTTTGTACTTTTCGTTGTTTTGTTGACCAGATCTCAACTCCAATTGGCATGGTCTTAAAGAAGAGAGAAAATTGTTTGGGTCAGTGAAATGCCCGAGGCCAATCATTTCAGAGTTTACACATAAGTCAATCAAATTCATCAATGAACACGAATTGGCTGCCAAAAGAGTGTGTTATCACCGACCTTATAGTTGCCTGTGTGAGGTGGATCCATGCTGGATGGTAGAGGGACAAGCAACTAAGGAGGTGGAACCAAGACTGCCTAGACTCCCAAATGGATGGTTATCATGCCAATCAAGGCAGTCTTCGCTTTATGTTATCTAAGTCCAAGACAACAACGGGGGAGACCCAGATCTACTCCAGACAGGAGAGATCAGACCTAGACACCAGATCGGATCAAGAAAGCTTGAAGTACGTAAGGTGTGAGGTAATTGGAGACTCTAGATCTATGGAGGATGTTACTAAGTGGACCAGGGCTTTGGATATAGGTTTCGATTGTATGCAGGTTGATCCGAAGTGGAACCAAGGTGACCTATAGGGGGAAAAACTAGATCTGGGTTTGGGGTACTAGCAACTGATGGAGATAACCGCTGCCTTGGGAAACGTAACCAATGCAGGGTGAGGAAGGACAGAGCTAGGACTATCTAGTACCCAAGGGATAGACTCAGTGAGAAATATGACAAAATCAAAGTGCCCGAGCCATCAAGTAAAAGTCGGATTTCAGGGAAAATAGGCCAAAAGAGGGCTAGCGCTAGGGTTGGAGATCAGTGCCTGTTGGGCCTTGGGAAATGCAGTCAGTATCTACCTAGCGTTGGAGTGAACCCACCTAGGGTATGCCTTGATCTATGGACCTAGATAAGTGTTGGCCCAAAAAATTCAGTTTGCAAGGGAAAACAATAGAAGGAGGGCTAGTGCTAGGGTTTGGAGGGACAAATCCTCAGATCTAGGACAATCTGGGAGGCATCATCTCAGCGTTGGAGGAGAAATGGGATGTGGATGAATTGATCTACAAACTCAAGTTGGAAAAATGCAGAAAAAATCAGATCCGGAAAAGTCAGAAAATGACTAGGAGTGCTAGGGTGTTGAAAGTCAGTTTCTTAGATCGAGGGCCACCTGGAAGCAACTAGCTCAACGTTGGAGGTGTTTTGGAATGAGGAGGACCCGATCTACGAACCCAAGTGGTTATTTTTCGGAAAAAGTCAGATTTAGAAAAGGTCAAAATTTCAGTGGGGGGCGCTAGGGTTTTAACAGCCAGTTTTTCAGATCTAGGGAAAACTAGCAACCTTTTGGACAACGTTGAAGATAAAATGGTGAGAGGGGTGCCCGATCTGCAAAACCCAACAGTGGTTTGTCCAAAGATCGAATGGTTCCCCGATTAAGTATTTTTGGATTTTTTAAATATTTTGGAATTTTTAGTAAATTGAAGAAAAGAAGGTACAATGGATTGAGATCATGGAAGAAAAGAACCAACTTGTAGATCTTACCTGGAAAACCTTGTAGATGCCTTGATGATGATGATCCTCGCTATCACGATCAATTTGAGAAGCTTGAAACGAGTTCTATGTCCAGTGTTTGCCCGAGGAAGTCAATGTGCTCTCTCTTCTGCACAACAAACGTCAACCATATCAGATTTGTTGCCACATGAGAAAAAAACTAGATGCCACAAAAAAATAGCAAGAGAAAATCATAGATCGCAATGACACTAATGAAACCCCCTGATAAAAAACGAAGACAATCCAAGCGAGTTGAGGTCACCCTACAAAAACGCCCAAGCTGAAGTCGTCCTCCTGTAGATAAGACAATGATCCCCAAAAAATAGAGAGCTCATAACAATTTCCCGAATGCTAGGAATCAAAAGACTTTCCAATCACCATCTAAAAACATCAGATGCAAAGGAGATCCAAGAAAATATCCACAAGAAAAGTTTTCTATTATCCAAATCCAAGAGCCAAAGACCCCTTACAAATGAGAAGCTCTCTCCTTTAAATAGGAACGAGAGAACCAAAATCCTAACCACTTTCAAAACGAGTGGCTAAGATTAAAAGATATAAGTGTTCTAATCAATGGTTGAGATGAGCTCAACATACAATACATGGATCAATATAACCATAAAGTACCAAAGTGGACTAGATCATCCATAAAGAGGGTACGCCACTCAACAAGAAAATAAATGAAGCACATGGTGGGTCCATGGAGTGTTAACTAACTCCCTTTAGGTGCCCCATGACACAATAAAATTATAGAATATTATAATTTTTTGGCTTTTATGCCTCCTTGAGGAAATCGTGAGCCTCCCAAAAGCTCTAGAAAATAATATAAAAATGCCCAAAAAATAGGTGTGGGCCCAATCAGGTGCTGCAACTGCTGGAGAAGGTGCGGAGGACATCACACTCATCATCATGACTCATCCCATGTCATTTCCTTGCCTCAGTAGCCCAAATCGATTTCCTCAATAGCCATTTAATCATTTTTTAATTTGCCTCGAGAAACATGAACCTGCCAAATCAGCCTCCTAGGGTGCCTGCGTTGTCAAACTAAGCCCACCAGGCTCTCTGGGATGGCGGTACTATGGTACAATCAAGTGGCTGCACCCCCTATGCCCCATAGAACGCCCTAGGAGATCCAATAAAAACATCTCCTTGCGTAGACACATCATCCAGTGAAGCAAAACTGCATTAGAAGGGTAAAACGAGCATGATCATCTCTGCAAGTGCCTAAGACTGAAAATAAGCTATCTCACTAGACTTGGAGAGTCCAAATCCATTTAGAGTGCATACTCACACCCTTTCTAGGTCTCTGTCTAATCATTAACAATATCCAATAGACAATATTATCACTTGTAAATGACCAGATACCAATAATATAACTCAGACTATCATCCATCTGCTGCAAGTGTTACAAGGCTAAGACATGCTCTACAAATCATTTAAGTAACAATCATAACAAGTAACAATCACCTCACTGTTGGTACATCAACCAAATACATATATAGGGTTTTTATTTATTATTACTCAGACTAGACTTTCAAGACTATTCTCACTTCATAGTTGTAGTCAATTTGCTAGTGAAGGGTGAAGGCTGAAATTGACAAGGCTAGGGCAAAGGATGACTACCAACTTAACATCATGACACTTTGGATATGGAAAGGGAATACTGACTATAACCACATGCCGGACAAACCACAACACAGGGAATGGCAATGCCTCACAAATGGTTGAGTTGTTCAGAGAGTGCTTATTCAACTTAGGCATCATGTCTACATCAAGCTTGATCCAGGTTCATTAGGACCATCAATTTTATTTCCATGGCCTTTTTGGCCTATATGACCTTTTGGGGACTTCACCAGTGCTTCAAAGCACACCTAACTGCAGCTTTCATCTAGGACATATTCAAATTTATAAGGTCAACAATATTTGGATATAGCATATATTTAACCATTGCTTTTGGGACGTTTTCTTATACCCTTCACGGGGTATTTTAGCATTTCATTGCTCTTGCCCTTTGCTCACATATGTTAAGAAACACATTTTAGAATTTACAATTTCCATGGGCGCATATATAAACATTTCCAATACAAGTAGTACATGAGCTTTCAGTTTTAGCCAACAACATTTCAAGTGACCAGGGGGAGTTCTGCACAGTGCCAAACATCGGGACAATCGATCAGAATGATTTAGGCATACAATCCAACTCACCAAAGGCAAGTTTTGTCACCAACTTAGAGCCGAGACACAATATAAACAGGGAAGTTTGTCCAACAAAGGTTCTAGCGGGGAAAGGTCCTCCATGCTACAAGTCAAGTAGTAAGTTGGGTTAAAACAAAACTGAATGGAAACGGATGGGTGGAGACAATGAACAATGAAGCCAACACTAACAAGCTAGAGTATGGTTGGGAATGACTACCTCTATTCTCTCTAGGGAGGGTAAAACCAATGAGTATAGACCAGGAACATCCAAGTCTAAGTAGGGACATCAATACATAATACAAATACATCCAAGTCCATATATTTATGACCGCCAGATCATGACACTAAATGCTAGTATATGTCACAAAGATGAGAGTCTAAGTAGGGGCATCAATACATAATACAAATACATCCAAGTCCATATATTTATGACCGCTAGATCATGACACTAAATGCTAGTATATGTCACAAAGATGAGTATAAGAGCAATGATAACCATAACACAATATAATAAATGCCGAGTCATAACCATGCAAATAATCCATTTGAACCATCATCTGTCCAATGAGAAAACACTAACACCAATCTAGGCATCACTAATTGCTTTGCAAGTGACTAAATGGCTACATCAGTCCTCGAATCTGAGTGTCCTGAGACTCAGTCCTGACATGGGAGAGTCTAATAGTCCATTGATAATGATCCGTCAAAACTGCTCATCTCAGCATCTCATATGTAAGAGATCTGGCTGAAAAATGCACTGTATCTGAAAAATAGAATATGGTAGCTTGGCTACTATATATGTGATAACAGAGTGTTTACTTTTATTCTAGAGTTGTTAATACATAATTTGAAGTTATCAAATCCACACCAGAAGCACTTCAGAGGTCGAAGTATCGCTGCTTAAGCACTTTACTCACACCTTGCTTGGGGACAAGGTCACAAGAACATCATAGGAGTAACCTCCAATTCTCACACAAAATCACTTTTGACATGAAAGGACTCACACTTGATAAAAAGCTTTAACTGCTTCTGTTATAGAATGAGTTTAGGAGTTTACATAGAAATTTCTTCAGAATAGAATGAGAAAAGCATGATGACAATAGACCTCTGTTACAAATATCGCCGATTTGTCGGTGACATTGTGAGGTCAACTTCCAGGTGATAGATCGGGAAAATATAACCCCGATATTTTGGCGATTTTTAGGTGATTTTTACACGATTTTTTCCAAATAATCGTGAATGGACAGGGAAAAATTGGCCACCTGTGGGGGTTTAGGATAAAGCCGATTTATTTGGGGATTTTGGACTCATTTCGGTCATTTGCTTTGCCGATATATTGTCGATGTTTGCCGACATTTTCATTGAGAAATCCGATCATTTCATTTTGGACCCTTGGTGATATGTTCATTGATAGGATATTTGTAACATTGCAATAGACTAAGGAAGGAACCTTCATCTTGTCTAGAATAGACTAAGGAAGAGGCATAAGAACTCATGAAAAATCTTCTCCAAGAGGGCCCTAGGAATCTGCCAATCATAGATGTATTATGCCAAAAGTAAACTGCAACATTTGTCTAGAATAACTCTTCAAATAGGGTACATGAAGTGACATGGATAGGAGCAAAAGAATAATGCGGATGGGTGTCATGGATCTTCTCTAATCTAGGCACCCTCATCTGCTAAGATAGTTGATCAATGATGGATGATGCTAAAAATAGCCTTAGGTGTAGCGCACTCATCCTGCCTGGAATAGCTACATAAGAATAGATCCAAAAGGTGAGCTCCAAGAAGTCCAAAAGTTTCCTAGTATAGTGCATTCCTCCTAGTTTGCTTGACATACAAGGCACTACTTGCTTTACTTGGACCACAAGCCAAGAATAGATGGGTCAAATCACAAGAATAGACCTGATGCATGAATGGAGAAGTCAAAAACATGATTGGAAAGACAAAAAGGTGATCTCCAAGCTGGGTTGCACTTCTCTAGGCCATGAATAACTATTTGCTTGCTACATGACATAATCTAACTCATAATACAATTATACAAGTGGCTTGGAAGAGATGTAATCCTAAGATGGGTCTGTCTTTGAAACTTAATGTCTACTCCTTGGGAAACAAATTCTCTCAAGCAATGCACACCCATCTCAAGCTTGTGATGGAAAATGTGAGATCTGAAAATAGAAAGCACACGGTCTCCTCAAGAAATGCACACTAAAAGTAGAAGACACGTGGTAGAAGTGATTGTCATAGATAGAACTTACCTTATGTGCAAGTTACCCTAAAATAGATTAAGGCAAGTCTTCTCCAGAAAAATGTGGATAATGTCTACTAGGGCTCTGGCACACTAATCTCCAGTGCATGAACACTAGATTAGTAGCTATGCAAACTCATGTGGTGCAGTCTACCTCTACTTGAATAGATTTGCTTGAGTACCTACTACCAAGCTACTCCCTGAATAGCATGTGCATGAACAGAACTCGAGTTGAACTCTGGTGAAGTCAATGGGAAGTCCCATGAATTGAAGTGAACAAACTAAACTGAAGTGCACTGAAGGATGCTAGCATTTTTATAGCTCAGAGGTACTCTTGCATCAGGTGCCTAGGTGCAGGAACTCGAGGTGATATGAAGTCTCATTAATGTCATTAAAGTGACTTTATTAATGTGCATTTATTAAAGTACATTTTTGATGTGACTTTATGATTTAAAAGTGAGTTGCACTTTATTATGTTCATAAAGTGACTTTAAGTCATAAAGTGTACTTTTATAATATTTAGGGAGAAATGACTTTTCGAAAAGAAAAGATTTAGTGTAAAGTTCACATGGGGAATTTAAGTGAACTTGAGATTAGATCCTAGCCATGGATCTTGAGATCATGATTTAATCTCAACCGTGGAATTTGAAAAGTCAAGTAAGTTACCCCAATGAGAGAAATAAAAGAGTTTAGTGAGACTTCATTTATCATTCTCAAGGTGGCTCGAGTTCCAAGAGGAGAGGAGAGGAAGAGGCATGCAATTCCAAGAGAGACTTTTGGAAGAGAGAGGAAAAAGCATGATTCCTAGAGAAGTTTCAGTGAGCAGCAGAGAAGAGAATGACAGCAGCAGAAGGTAGCACATTTCCCAAGGCATGGGATCATTCATGAGCACACAAATTGAGATAGCCAGCACACATTTTGAGAGAGAGACTGGGTGTGATTTCCCAGGAAGCTGGCACGATTTTCCAGATGGTTGTACTGCTGTAGCCTGTAGGTGACTGCACAGAAAACAAAGGAAGATTGGGCACTGTTTTCGAGAGTGTAGAGAGCATTTAATACTGGGTATTCTGTACAGCTGACTGTGAATGTACAGCTGATTTGTCTGAGCAGAAAGGTGAAGGGAACAGCAATGCATGAGGTCAGTCCTTGGATGCACAGTATGCAGGCTTTCCTAGGCTGAATATTGCACGAAGTTCGAGGTAGATTTTATGCTCAAATTTTGAGACATTTACTGTACAGTACTGGAAATTATGATGTATTTACCTGCTGTTGTAACTCTGAGAAAAAATGCTGCTCATTAATAAAATTCTAGGACTGTTTTTCCCCAAAGTGTGGGGTTTTTCCAATGTCAATTCTTGACCAAAATACTGTGTATTACTTTCATTTACAGCCTGCTGTTATATCTTATTCTTTTGCTGCAAATTGTCTATTTGAACAGTATATCAGTCCCAAGATGAATTTATTTGTGCTTGAGTAAAGTATAATGTGATTGGCTTATTATTATTGACTGATATCAATGGTTCTCGAAGTGTTTGATTGAAATTCTCTATGGCTGTGTGTAAACAGCAGTTTGAATTTTCCTTGTTTTTCATCAAAGGAGTCTACTCTCCTCTACTGGTTTGTCAACAAGTTAACTTGGCAAAAGCTTGCTTGGAGTGCAAGCAAATTCAAACGGGATGATACTTGGAGTACAAGGCAAGTCAACCTGAAAATGAACTACCGAAGAATAGGTGCCACATGTCAATTACTTGGACAACAAGTATCCGGTCCTCCAAGCAATCTCTCCATTGGGGTGTACTGTTCATCTATTCAAAATCCCCTTAAATTGTTCATTAGGTAAGTGCAAATCACCAAGTCAAAATATTAACATGAAAGTATGACATGGGAAATCTTAGGATAATAGCTGCTTTTAGAATCGACAAAAACCTTAATTTTTATTGAAATTTTGTTTTCTTAAAATGACTTCAGATTTATTCACTGTGCCCAAAATATGACCAAATCTTGAAATGCATAACCAATAATGTTGACCTAATTTTTCATGTTCTCATAATACCACCAGATTTGCCCCCGTGTTGTACTCAATAAAGGGCATCTAAAAATATAGTTATTTTTGGAAGTGGAGGAACCTGAATTTTAACTAACTTTGACCAAAATTTTGACTTTCTTCAATTTCCACCAAAATTATATACTAAGCTCATCTCTGTAAAGGATATCCAAAGATGTGATTATACTTCAAGAAGATGAAATTTCCAAAAAATGAAATTTTGAAATAAAGCATGCTTTAAAATCTGGTTTTACCCTTGTAGAATCTTCACCTGCCTATGCATGTGCAGAAAATTGCATGTCCAAAGCCTGGATGGGAAACTTGCAAAACTATGAAGATGGTTTAACTGAAGTAGTAAATATGATGTCCCTTTGTGTACTTGATAACTTTGGAAAAAGAACTGGACGTAACCTTGATCATTAAAACCAAGATGTACTCAAGAAAGTGTTTGATTTAGTGCGCAAATTTGCACAAAATGCATAATCGTGACCATAAGAACCTTGCATATGTGAGCATATTTTTGAGGATTAGATAAATTCTTGGCATAATTTGAGAGGACAACCTAGCGCAAAGGAAGGATTTGCTGTTTGAAATAATGTAAAATGCTAAGTTTGCAGGGTCTGGATTTAGATATGGATACATCATACAACTCAGTTACCAGCATCTGGATTCAGATATCGATACATCATACAACTAAGTGACGAGGACACATACAAAAACAGATCCCTCAGATTTTTGGAAAGCCAGGATCTAGTTACTACTGAGAAATACCATGTACACATAATATTTTAATATAGTAATAATTTTTAAATTTTAAAAATAATATTCAGAGTTAAGAGTCAAAACCATTCTTGAATCACAACATTAGAACTGAAATTATTAGATAATTTATAAATCTGAAGAGGAAAATTGTGATCCATCATGCCTCATACAAAAATGATAGAAGGAAACACAAATTTGAGTGTCTCATCAATAACTACATATGTTGAAATGGGTTTACATCCTCATCATCTGGATATTTCAACTCCACATCATGATAAACCAGTCATCTTCCTTGAAATCTATCTTAAAGTTTAAATATTCCCAGCCAGGTATGATGGTAGAATGCTATATGCTTCAACAACATGCAATAGTCTATGTATCATATTGTTCTAAGAGGATCCTTCACCTAGAGTTGGACGGGATTGATCTAATTAAATTGTTAATGGCACAATTATCACCTGTACATAGAGAAAACTGAAAACTATGGATATACTATTATCTATATAATGTCTCAAACCTTTCCCGCTGGCATTATCATATTTTATACAACCTACAGGCTACGTGTAATTAATAGCTCACCTATACAACTATACAGCCTACAGATTAGTAATAAGTAATCTAACTAAATTCCATAGTGTAACAAATATAAAATACAATATTAATTAGACTATTAGGTTGCTAGTGAAAGGGTGTAACCCTTCACAATGTTGGCTCAAGCCGTATAAAAGGCGAGCTTATTGTACATTTTATCCATCATCTAATATATATTATTCTTATTTCTCATCCAACATGATAGTCGGATTCGATTATTGAGAGATCAACCGGACGCGGTTGCCCCATTGTGTAACCCTTCACTATGTTGGCTCAAGCCGTATAAAAGGCGAGCTTATTGTACATTTTATCCATCATCTAATATATATTATTCTTATTTCACATCCAACATGATAGTCGGATTCGATTATTGAGAGATCAACCGGACTCGGTTGCTCCATTTGGTATCAGAGCGGATTCGCTCCTTCGGCCTGAGCTCAGATTCGGCTCATCCTCCCTCTCTCATTTAAACTCCTGCCACCCCCATTTTTCATTTCCGCTGCCTTCACTCTCCCACCTGCTCCTTCATCTCCACGCGCCCAGCTTCCCAAAACTCCCCGCATCTCGTCTCCCCCCTACCCCCACTCCTCACATGCTGCCATCTCTCCTTCTCCACTCCCACGCATCTACACGCATACCTCCTCCACTCACCTTCTCTGCGCTATTCTCCTTCCCATCTCCACAAGCACCTTCTCCACGCTACCTTCTCTCCCATTCACACCATTTCTCACCGTTCTTCCCTCCTCCCACCGCGAGCTCTCCTTGTCCACCGACACACAACCTTCTGCAAATTATAGCCTATTCCTCAGTGCTCCTCCTCCTGCGAATTTGCATCCCTCCATTGCGACCTACACGGCCCGCAACCTCCTGCAACTCGCAGCCGCCTTCTCCTACGACTCTACGTCTCTCCACTGGAACCTACGTGTCCCTCCACTACCCACCGCTGTTACCCCACGCTTCCACCTGTAGCCTCTCCCCTTCTTCTCGTCCTCTCCCTGTCACCTCCTCGCCACCTCCTCACAATTCCTCAACCTGCCCTCGCTACCTCCACACAGCGCGGCCACCTCAACCACGCTGTCCCTCCGCCGCCGCCTACAACCAAAAAAAACAAAACAAAACAATATAATATAATATAATATAATATATTATATTAGAATATAATATAGTATAATATATTAATAAAAAGATATTTACAAAAAAAAATTTCAAATATTGTATTTATTATAATATAAATAATATTATAATATTTGTTAAAAAAAATATGAAATATTATATAGTTTATGAAAAATAATATTAATAATAATAATATTAATTAATTAATATATTATTATTCAAATTTCACCTCAAAAGGCCAAAATAGTGTTGAAATACACACCTCCGCATACAAGGTCCAAGACCATGGCGGAACTGAAAGATAAAATCGAAAAAGTGGAGAAGGACATCAGGTCCCTTGTCGCTGACCTAAAAGGCTTGAAGGAAAAGATGCAAAATAACAATACATTACTCAAAGATGAGCTTGTTTTGGTACTAGAAAGAAGGCTCGACGACAAACTTGACATCCTGAACGAAAATAAAAAAGACTTGGATGACAAAATGAGTACCATGACGCAAAACATAAACACCTTAACATAGAACATGAGCATCATGACGCAGAACCATAATACATTAATCGAGATGTTACAAAGGCTCATACCCAGTCTTGCCCAAGTCAGTAGTCCAGACATGCTAGATGCCTCATTTCATGTTGCCACCCAGGAAACAATTGCAAAGAATCAAGAAGAATTGCAAAAAGAAATAAAGATTAACAATGCGATGCTTAAGCAAGAGATAGAAACACAAGTACTGCCAGATATGGAGGCACGATTAAACAACAAAATAGATGCTATAAATAAAATAGCAGAGAATAAAAAAGCTAAAAATTACCGCCAACAACGAAGCAATTCAGATATGTCACTTTCATCGTTTAGTAGTTCCGAGCCACCATCAAACCATAAGGCAAAAGGAGATCAACGTTGTCCTTACAAAGTGTACCCACCTAAGGCAAAAATAGAGTTGTCGAAATACAATGGGAGTGAAGACCAATGCGTTGCTTGGTTAAACAAAGCAGAAGAATACTTGGACATTTACAACATTCAATCTGACGAGGAGAAGGTGAAATATGCATCAATGCATATGGAAGGGTATGCCTATAATTGGTACTTATGGTGGAAAAGAGACAATTTTACCTACACCTGGAACTTGTTCAAAAATGATTTTTTTAATAGGTTTCAAGGAATCAAAGAAGTTGAATTTTTTAGTAAACTTACCAGACTACAACAAGTCGGAAACATTGAGGAATTCACTCATCAATGGGAATCCTTATCGACACGAGTAGTTGGGTTGTCTGACAAGCAAAGACTTGAAACCTATTTAGGGGGTCTTAAATCATACCTCCAAAAAGAGTTAAAGTTACATGACATACCTAACGTAGAAGTAGCAAGACGTAAAGCAAAAGCCGCAGAACACAAATTGAAAGGAATAAAAACAAGAGGCGATATCCATTATCGACAAGAAAAAGAGACACAATGTAGGTACTGTGTAGATACTTGGCCTCTCGGCCATCAATGCCAGAAACCTCAATCATATGCCTACGAAATGGAAAATAGATCAAAGTCATCTAACGATTACTCTGATAATAAAAAGAAAAAGAAGAAAAACATATGTCGTCGATGCGGTGATGACTAGACCCCAGGCCATAAATGTAGGAACAATCAGACAATACAGTGCAGAATCACCAATGGAGAGGAAGTGCAAGTCTCTGCACCAGAAATCTCATTTGATTCTAATACCGACATCGATTCAGAATGAAGGATGACATTAAGGAATACTCGAGCTTTTATGACAAAGCTCTCTTAAAGGGAGTGGCAATGTAACAAATATAAAATACAATATTAATTAGACTATTAGGTTATTAGTGAAAGGTTGTAACCCTTCACTATGTTGGCTCAAGCCGTATAAAAGGCAAGCTTATTGTACATTTTATCCATCATCTAATATATATTATTCTTATTTCTCATCCAACATGATAGTTGGATTCGATTATTGAGAGATCAACCGGACTCGGTTGCTCCACATAGTTGCATGGGTACCGCTCCCGAGATTTTGGCAACCCGTACCCGGCGTTTGCCCTCTCCTGGGAGCTTGGGAGCTGGTATGAAACGTCCCCTTTTTGCTGGGAGCTTCTTTGGGAACTTGGGAGTTTTTTGGGAGTGTTTTAGGAACTTGCTTTTGCCGCTCCCTTTTTATTGGGAGCTTGTAGAAGCTCCTAGTCTGTTTGGGAGGTTCCAGAAACTCCCAGATAGACAGGGAGCTTCTACAAGCTCCCGACCATGTGGAGGCCAAAATCATAAAAAAATGTTGAGAATCAATTGAATGATTGAAGTTTATTGTGTCAAGAAATCACCAATAATAAAAATTTCAATTGAATCTATTAATAAGGCCATTTTTTAATTTTCAGCGTTATATAAATAAAGAGGGCCCACAACTCTTAAATGTTTAGATCCATTCACACTCAAAATATATGTTGCAAGTGTACTTTATTGAATACAAATGGATCTTTTACAATACCAAGATATTGAACAACTTTAATTCATATCTCAAATGATTATAGCTAGCTTACGTTATTCATATTGACTGATATACCAATTTAGGGTCATAAACCATATCAAACTCAAGATACAAAAAAATTTGAAAGTTTGTTAGTTGAACTTAAAACAATCAAGTTCATTCACATTAGAAGTAAGTAGTAGTTACCATAAAAAAATGCAGAGGCACCCAAAGACTAAGCACTCTTAGGAGCAATAATATAGATGGAGTTGTGTCATGTCCCCAATTGTGGCCTAAGGAAAATAGACCAAGGTCACCTAAGAAGAATTTAGAAAATTATTAATGGTGACAAATAAGGAGAAAATAATTATTGGCTAAGGGGAAGTAGTAATTGTCCAGTGCATGGTTTCTGCTGTTCTATAGTATTTTTCTATGGTATGGGCAAAAAGTAGATAATAGAACATGGTTTTCATTGGCCCATGGTATTTATCCATGGTATTGGAGACTTTTCAAGGATAAAGGGAGGCGGAGGCAAAGGGAAAAGGCATGCTTGAATATTTGGAGATTTGTTCTTGAGACCGTCTAGGGGTTATCCTAGAGTTTTCGTTTGGGGTTGGCAAACTCCATCCATCCATTTTGGTCTAGTTTCGGTGGTGTGACGGACCCACCCTAGCTGGACAAAGGGGGAGGATCCATTCAGGGTCTTCATTGGAGCTTCATCATCCGGGTTGGCATCACCTTTCAGGTTCTTGTTGAATGTATCTTGGTAGCTGATATCACAGCCATAGTTATTGTAATGTTTACTCTTTGTTAGTAATAATAAAGGTGCCAATATCATCTCGCCATTGTGATGTGTTATGGAATGTGTCTAAAGTGTTTGATGAAATGTCTATGAGAGTACATGTTGTTGGTAAAAGTTATAAATTAATGTAAAATTGATTAATGTTGACAAATTCATAGATTTCGTGACCCACCGGAATCAGGGATATTTCAGGGATATTACAAGTTGGAACAAGGAATTAGAAAAATATCGAATCTTATGATTTATGAAGATATTGGTGTTTTGTACACATATATGCAACCTGCCTTTACAAACTCGTACAATGAGATTTGTATAATGTGGACCTAGAGGAGTGAGCAAATTTAAAAAGAATGAATTCCATGACACTACTAGAGGATTAAGAGGATAAAATAGTTTATGCTATGAAATTAATCAATTATGTTTTTTTAACTTTATTTATTTTTAAATATATTTAAAAAAATTAATATATATTATTGTCGCTCCCAACCCTACGTTTCCTGCAAATTTGGGCGAAGCTTCTAGCCGTATCAGATACTTGTGTCCGCGTACCCAACGTACCCGCGTTCCAGAAACTTGTGCAACATAGCTAAATTCTAAATGAATTAGAGTAAGTTACACGCCTATAGCTGGCATTGGCTACACTATATTTAAACTTTAAAGTTTGAAAACATAAGCATGTGGGCCCTTGTCCTTCAAACATATATTGATTGACATTGCTATGGAGACTTGAATGAACAACTGTATTACCGTGTAATGGTAAAATTTAATTACCTGTGAAAGGTAGCTATTTGGGTTGATAGCTTGTTAGCTTCTTTCTTCACCACTGCTTGATATCAGTGCATCACTACTCAGTGCTCAATGCAACTGTTGACCCATTGCGCAGTGCTCAGTTGACAGACATTGCTCACCAACTTCTCTCTTATCACGTGCTTGTTGTGCTCTAAAACTCAAAACAATTGTTCACTTTTTGCTAAATGTCTAAACAATTGCTCATGTTCTATTGTATTCGAAGTGGGGCAAGGGCTTCTTATAGAATATTCCCTGCTTAGGGTTTCAAACAGGTGGCAAACAAATATGATCTGTAAACTACCGTGGATATTCCACTGAAACAATTTGTCACAACAAATCTTCTAATATTCTACAATCTCATTATAAAGTGCTTTACTTTAGATTGTAGATTTAATGTTGTTTATTGCTGAAATATTTTGAAATGAAGGCAAGCAAATACACACCAACCACTCGATGAACACAAGATGTACAATGGGAAAACCCGATTATAAGGTGAGGCCTATGTGCTGCACTTTTATTCTCAGTGTTGTAATTCACTTTGGAGTTTCCATGGACTCAGCACTATGGGCTCTCCTAAAGGTTGCCATAAGTATGAACATCACTAGACTCCAACTGTTCGAAGATTCCAAAATGGTAATAGATTGGGCCACCAATCGTATTCAAATCACTGCTTCTCATCTGCAACATCTTTTGAATGCTATTCGTCATTTGCTGGAGTCTTTTTCTTTCTATCTCTTTCGCTCATGTTTACTGTGAGTTAAACACCGAATCCGATGAGCTATCAAAACTTGCTCTAGCGCTGGACCCTGACAAAACTTAAATTCAGGAATTTAGTGAAGGAAGGGTCCTTTCAACGACCCAGGTATGAATTTGATGATTACAGTTCTGCTAACGAAAGATCGGGAAAATCAGATCCGATGGCACATAGTGATTTGATGTAATCTGTATATGAAACAATAGAGGTGTAGGAAGGATGCAATCCTTTTTTTTATGGAAACGATGTTTTGAAAATAAAGAAGAGATTTTTTCCTCGGAATATATATATATATATTTATTTAGAGGAAAAAATCATAGATTACTATTCATCAATTAGATCTAAAGGTAGTCATGTCATTTATAACAATTAAAATTAGCAAACCCATTTATTGTCTTAAACGATATTCTTCTATCTCGAGTGCCATAGATAAGTCACCCCTTGGAAAACATTTAAACAAGAACATGCCAACTACTACTAGACATCGATTTCAAGCCCTAAATTACTTGATGGATGAATCCAAATGTTAGCATCTAACAAAAGAATACAGTGATATGCTGATTGCATCTCTAGAAAAGTGTTGAAATTTGTGGTTATACATAATTTTTGATGTAAGCCCACTCAACTATGCTGTATTTGGGTTGGGCCACTCACTGACGGGACAATCAACTATAGGCAAGTGCGAGTCGATTGACTAACCGACTGGCTCATAAAGTGACTAACTGACTAGCTCATAAAGGGTTTAAATTCACAGGATCATCTACGATTTGCAACTGACTTGGATTTTGAATTTTCTAAATGAATGGATTTCTCATGTAAGATAACCTTTGTTCTGGGAATCATGACAACAATAATGACACTGCTCGACAGAGAACCTGCCAGGGACGTTATGACGAAGACCCCATAGTAAAAATGCTCCCATGACATTGTGGCCACTGTAAGAGCATGGACTAATACATCTCCCTTAATACGAAATCCCTCAGCCTGCTTGCAGAGAGCTTGTAAAACCTCGTTAATCAGCAAGCTCACTGTACTAGACAAAACATACATTATGAGTTGGGAAAGGATTTATGGTTTCTCCAGAAAAAAATTACTGCTTCTGTGCACGTCTAGTTGTCAGGATGAACTAAATTTTGGTGAGGTTGACTTCTCCAAGCTTCCTAGATTTTTGTATCGACTGTTTTCTTACCTTAAAAAAGCATGAAGTGAAACCCCATATATATTGGTCTTTTCCCTATACTATTAAAACCCAGATCATAATTCATCACTTTAAATCTTCTCAAATAAAAGTAATACTAATTAGTAATTACCATCATATCAGCCTTTATAACATTTATTTTCTTTTTGAAACCAAAAAAATCAAAAGATCTATTTTTATATTTTCCTTTTTATTTTAATCCTAATTTGTTGGAATTTTCGTATTTGATAAAAATTTTCTGTCCATATTCATGTGGCAATGTGTTTATTTGATGTTCTTGTTGTTTTAGATGTTTAAAATATTGAAAAAACGTATATTTTTGTATTTTTTGAAGTTTACCGATATATTGTCGATGTTTGCCAATGTGTTCCCAAAATAAGCCGAAACGATGTTTTTTGGACCCTGAATTGGTTTTTGCCAAGATGATGTTTGCAACATTGCTTGACCCACTGCTGAATACCAGTGTATTACTACTCAGTGCTTACTGCTAAAGCTCAACCTCTGTATAATGCTCAGTGGACCAACATTGCTCACTTCTTTCTCACTTGCCATTTGCTCATTGTGCTTTGAAACTTAAACAAACATTTACTTCTTGCTCAATGTCTTAACAGTCAACTTATGTTCTCTTGTATTTGGAGTGGGATAGGGGCTTCTTATAGAATATCTACAGCATAGGGCTTCAAATAGCTGGCAAACATCCTTAAAAAAGTTCAAAAAATACTCAAAACTCTAGTTATTTGATTGGGTTCTAACATGTGTGGGCTAGCTTGGATAGGATACGTTTTGGCGGCAGAGGATCCATTTGAAATGGGGATTTGTAGATACAACCCAGTGTCGTCAGAATCGGCTCGGTTTTGAGAAAACCAACCAGTTTGATCGGTTTTGTCACCAGTTTCGGGCCAATCGACGACCTCAAACCGCTTTAGTTAGTTTCACACTATTTCTGGAGGGCCTTTAGAACACGTTTTTAATTTTTTTTAATAAAAAACAAAAGAAAGGCCAAGTCGGTGAGGGGGAATTAACCTAATGCCCCTACGGACTTTATAAAAGAAGGTTTCCACCCTCCTTTTCAATTACCATCATTATTTGGATTTTCTCTTTTATTCATTTGTACGACTTCTTGAATTTTGTACCAAGGAAGTGTTACCCTAGCGATTTTTGCGTAAGTCACTAAAAGGGGACAAGTTACATGACCCTTGCATTAATTACTTGAGAAAAGTAATTAATGTCACTTTAGAGTTATAAAGTGACTTTTCAAATAAATTTAAGTTGTGGTTGAGAGAGAAAATATTTAATGTAGAGAAAAGTTATTTCTTTCATCCATTGATGAGAAATCACTAGATTAAAAGTGGGCCTTTGATCTAGCGACTCTTCAACTGCATTGGAAGGTGAAACGAAAAGACAAGGGAAAAGATAAAAAAAGCGCTTCCTCCCTCATTTACTCACTCAACCAAGAGAGTTGGAGTGGAGGTCGACTTCTTGAGAGGAGCAACAACAGAAAGAGAGAGTGTGGCATGCATTCCTAGGCAGTCGAACAACAGTAGAGCAACATCAAAATTGAGGAGAGGCATAAAAATTGAGGTGAAGGTACACCAACATGAATTCCAAGGCCATTGGCATGATTTTCGAGGAGTAGAAGTGCAACATTAAATGTGTCAGTACAGTCCATATAGTTCGTACTATTCTGTACAGTCCATATGAATTTCAAGGCAGTGTCCTAATTGTCGCTGTGGGCGCGAAAACTGAGAAGTTTGAAGACTGTACCGTGCACTAATTTTGAGGCTGAATTTATTACTGTGTAAAACATTGCTTGTACAAAAATTGAGCACAAATTTCAAGGCAGCGGTGTGCATAGAATTCGAGACAATTTTGACCTTGTTTTTTAAGTATGAAAATTGTTTTTAGGGGTTGAGATAAGTTGCATTTCATTGTAATGTCCTCTTTTGCTTAGGCATTGAGGACCAACCCGCTAACCTATGTGATTCCTGAAGCTTCAAGCGGGTACTGACAGTTAGGGAATCAGCTGAAGACTGATGCCATATACACAAGATCTAGGGCATCAATATTATATCATCATTGGGTCAAAGAGGGCCACCAGANAATGATGCATGCACCCGATTAAGTCTCCATGCGCATGCATGCAAGTCAACTGCAAATTAGAAGTTAAAGTGACCTAATTAGGTCAAAAGTTAGGGTTTTTGTAGTTGAAAGTTATAAAATAAAGATAAAGTGAATGGAGAAGACACTTATGTAATTATTGAATTGTGGAGTTGAATTGGAGAGCTCGGCGAGCTAAGTTGGGGTTGAGCACATGCTTAGCTAACTGGTGTATTTCGGCAGCTTAAATCTATCTGCCCTAGTTCATCATCAGGTTGGATCATCTAGGTTCGACACTAGTTCATCATCAGGTTACATTGAGCAGTTATTTCGGGAGGTTGATTATTCATCCAGCCGAAGAGTTCCACCATCACACTGTATCACTGTGGTCAGAGACCAATCAATTCGTTTTCCTATCTACAGGGTTCAGAACTTCCGCATGTTACTTCCATTCATCCTGGAGCACCTCCATTACCGTTCCCATGGAAGAAGGACCGTTCAGCTTGAGTATCCAGCGAGTTATCATCAGTGCTCCCTTTTCTGGAGGTGCTATTCTGCATGGATGAATTGATTTGAGGAGGCATTCACGTTTTGGGCTAGTGTGCCTCTGTTTCTTCCGCATGCTGCTTCCATCACCATCAGAGGGGTATTATAACCCTAGTGGATATCATCCGGGCTTTCAACAGCTGCTTATTTATTATTTTGGAGCATATACAGTTTGAGAGGAGGGCGCATTCACCTATGGAGGACGATTTGGTTTATCTCCCTATTCCTACGGCAGAATCCTTGCATGTTGGGACTATCCTCTTCACCATCAGCTGATCTATATGCTGGTATGTACATGCATTGATTTCTCCTATTTAATAGGATATCAGTATTTTCTAGGGCATAGATTTGCATTCAACTGCATGCATGCAAGATCGGGGATTGCTTTCCTATTTCATTGAGGCATAAGTCTATTACCCATCTATAGTACACACATAAAAAGAAAAATACCAGTTTGGGATATTACATTCATATTGCTGATTTTGTTGCTGTTGTACAGTTCATTGAAGAAATAAAAATCATCTCTCTCACAGGTTTTCCCTTCGGGGTTTTTCTTGGGCAAGTTAGCCAAACATCCAAGTCTGAAATTTTTCTTGTGTGTGATAAAAAATTATTTCCGCTCATAGTATTTGGTAGAATTCTCATGTGTTTTCAGGTCTGTACTGTTTATGAGTAAATTTCATTTGCAGTATAATGTTGAATGGGTGGGCATTAAACATGTGTAATTAAAATTGAACATCGAGATTGAGATTGGACAGTAAAACTCTACATGGTATTAGAGCTTTGTTGAGAAGAGAAGGGCAAATTTACAGTCAGTGATTTCAGACTTCATAGGGAGTTTTCCTTTGTTCATCTAAGGTGGATCTTGAACTTCATATTCTCAGTGAGATGGCTACTAGTTTGAAGTTAGAAGACAAATTGGATGGGGCAGCGAATTTTGTTCCTTGGAAAGCAAGGATAGTACTCATTTTGCAGGAGAATGAGTTGTGGGATGAAGTGGTGAACCATACTCAAGCTCACCCAATACAAGTACCAGCTGCCACAGATGTAACAACATTGTCAACCTTCAATACGAAGGACGTCAAGGAAAAGAGGGTCATCCTTGATGTAGTGAAGGACCATGTGATCTCACACTTGAAGACTCGTGCTTATCTTATGTGGGTGGCCTTAACCAATTTGTACCAGAGCTCCAATGAGAATCGGAAGATGGTTATGAGTGAGAAGCTGAAGAGTATAAAGATGGAAAATATGAAAATGTGACCTCTTACCTTACTCGGTGTTAATGGGAAAACTAGCAGGGTAGCCCAGTAAGCACATGTGAAGGATGTGACCCAATGTCACCTCGGTCACAGTCCCTTTGACTTCTTCGGAATGTCGTTACGTCCAAGGGGAAGAGCCCTTGTTGCTGATCTGTAAAACACTTAGCCAAACAAACTGTATCTTCTACACAATTGTATTAGCGACTAGTGCCTTAAACGAAGAATGAAAAAACATCCTATAAATCATATCACTCTATTCACGAAGTAGTTATCTTGCTTTAGGCAACAATCAACATGCAAGATAAACATGGTGTAAGTGAAAGGGTAGAATCAATGCCTTATACAAAACTGTTAAGCCAAGCTACCACTTGTCACTTCCGATTAAGTATTGATAATACGTTTAATAAGCATTTAATAGTGTATTTGTAATGACATTCCACCTTTAGAATTGATGTGAAATAGTTTTAATATGGCCTACAAACAAGTGCTTTGTGCAACCGTATTAGGCATTTGATCAACATCCAAAGCAGAAGTATATCTATTATCAACATCCACAACATGTAACTATGACCACAAAAGTGTGACAGTTATAGCAATATGACACTGTTCATAACGTTGTTCCAAAGCACTTCATCAAAGTTTGAATATTCACATAGTGCTCACAACAATAAACAGTAATTTTCGATGCATATCGACTTGTAGGTAAATCACATTTAACCACCTTGTTTGTGTTATTGCAGGTCTAATAAATGGCAGCAGTGGCTCAGGGTTTGAGATCTCACTTTAAAGGAGGGCTGAAAGCCTTGTTTTTTGGTTTGGGACAAAGGTTAGAGGGAGGAAAAGCAAGAAAAAAGGTGTTAATTTGAAGTGTCTTTTCCCACCCTGGATTCAAGTCTCTTGCTCATTGTTTAATGCCCGACCCAATAAACATTTTTGTTGTAGGTGAATTGATTTCTCATAAACAAAATTGTACATGAAACATTGGAAAAATTCACTAACAAATTTTTTTGGACAATCACAAAAACAAATTTCATATAGTATTTTTGGCAAATTGCCTAGGAAAAACCGATAAGCGGTAAACCTGTTTGAGAGAGAGTTCTTTTTATTTCTTCAGCAAAATAAAGTGCAACAATAGAGTTACAACTTATCTCATTTGCAAAACCAGAATTATGTCTCGGAATTTGTGCAAAAAACAACAATGTATGGACTGTACGAACCTTGAAAAACATGCACATTTTTTTCTTCTCGAAAATTGTGACCTGTACAGACCTCGAAAATTGTGCGACTGTATGGAATGTAAAAACTTTTTCCCTCTCAAAATTCATGCCGCTGCCTAGAAATGTGTGTCATTGTTTTTCTTCTAAAAAATGTGCCTAGAACTGCTATACTAACTTGTACGAATTCTTGGAATTCATGCCTGTATGTTGTTTCTCTCTCCTGCGTTTTTCTTCTCCTCTCCAGAAGTCGAATTGCTCTTTGCTCTCTCAAATTTTCTCTCCAACTCTCTTGGTTTTCGAAATGAGGAATGGGTGCCTTTTTTTTAATGTTTCCCTTGTCTTTTCATTTCACCTTCCTAAGATAGTTGAATGGTGACTAGATCAAGGGCCCGCAATTGATCTTGTGTTTTCCCATCAACGGATGAGAAAAATCACTTTTCTCTCCATTACATATTTTTTCTCTCAACTTTACTTAAATTTATTTAAAAAGTCACTTTATTCTCTAAAGTGCATTAATTACTCATCTAAAGTAATTAATTCAAGGGTCATGTAACTTGTCCCCTTTTTAGTGACTAGGCACAAAGTCACTAGGGGAACACTTCCCTAAGTACAAAAATTCAACACTTCCTCTTACCTAGGAAGATGTTCTCCTGCATTCCCAACTTATCCCTAAAGAAGATAAACTGCTTCTCCACCAAAGCTGGTAATTTGCTCATGTGCTTCTCACACAATGTAAGAATGCCCACCCTTTGTAAACTCATCTCTAGAAAGGTTAGATTTAATTTCTCTTCATGTTTGGCATCATTGCATGAAGGACATCCTAAGATGCAACACTCACCACTTTCGCTTCCCACGGGAAGTCTTTTTGGCTTGTCCTCTGCCAGAATCATACTCCAGTCTCACATTGTCTGCTGTAGAAGCTCCCTCTGTCTTTGGAAATTGTCTCTCTACCGAACCTGTACTTTGCATTGGTGCCTCATGTCGAGAAGTCTCATCTCGCTCATCTATCAAAGACAAGTCATACCAGTTGACTCTCCTGCCAACAGTTGAAGAAGTAGTCTCTCGCACACTCCCTTGAATCGAAGACTGGATGCTCGGTACCACTGTAGTCTTTGAAGCATCTCACTCTCCTCCCTGAACTAAGGATTGACTACTCGGTGCCACATCAATCCTTGGAGCCTCATGCTCTTCGTCTGTCTCAAACTATGATCTTGTCATCCACCCAGATCCTCTAGATGCAGGCTGACCACGCACCACATACTCTCCATCTCCCCATTGATTAATCAACACTGGATCAACCAGATCCACTCCCATTGGGTAGATAAATATGTGTTCACTCTTGAACACCATTGCATACCTTGCACCCTCCAAGGCTTGAATGAAGAGTCTGCTATCTTTCAGCCCTAAAACAAAGAGCACTCTGATACCTCTAGAAGCTCCCCAAACTCTAGTTGGAATCGTATTCGTCCCATCTCTCTGACTGCATAAACTGTGCCCTCTCTATTCTGTACGAGTTGCTCTAGAAAAGTCTCTAGAGTCTAAAGTGAGGAATGCATCTCACCTCCCAGTCACGTGCTCACATTACGCACTCTCAACTATCCACTTCCTTGCATCCACAGGTCTACTATTGCCGCAACTCGAAACAATTTTGACAAGAGAGAATTCTTTCTCAAACTTTGCTGGGAAACTCTTGATCTCTACTGTAGTTGCAACCTGTTCTTCCTTCTCTTGCTTGCCCCTCTTCTTATTAGGACATTAGCCAACATAATGGCCAAATGCATTGCATGCATAACACCTGACTCTGCTTATGTCCTTCTTCTGTTCACGTCTTTGCTGCTTAGCCCCTTCCTTCTTGGACTTCGTTCCTGTAGCTGACAAGACAACATTCTCTTCTTCCTCCTTACTGTTTGATGAGCTACACTGCACAAGACCTCTCCGAGTCTCCTCCTGCATGAAATCTTCCCATAGTCTATCCCAAGAAGGCAAGTTCTCCCTGGAAACTATAGCTCTACGAAAACAATCCATGGCTTTGTCACGCCATTTACAACTGTCCTCACTAGCTCATTGCCATCTACCTTCTCCCCAACTGCGCCAAGCTCGTCTCTCACCTTAGATATCCTGGTAAGGTAAGAAGCTACATTTTCAGATGTAGCCATCCTTGTGATATTCAACTTCTTTCGTAGTACCATTTTTTGATTCTCATTCGAACTCTGATATAAGCTGGTCAAAGCATCCCACATCTTATAGGCACGGTCTTTGCTTGAAATATGTGGGATAACATGGTGTTTAACTGCATCTAGAATGATCCTTTTAGATTTTATGTCCTTTTTGTAGAAGGTAGCAAGTGCTTGTGCATCGGTGGAAGCGAGAACTTGAATTGGATTTGCTTGTGTACTATGAACCACGTCATCCCAAAGTTCATTTTCCTCCAATATAAGCACTATCCTAGCTTTCGATGGGACAAAATTCCCAGCCCCATCAAGCCTATCCTCTAACCTTAATGTAGTAGCCATTTCGATCCAAATTTAAAATCCAACAAAGGTTGTTCACTAACAAAAGAAGACCCATTCACTGTTTGAAAATTCATAAATTTGATTTCTATCCCTTTCTTCAAATCAACTTTGATACCATGTTAATTGTAAGTATCTTTTCCCACCCTAGTTTCAAGTCTCTTGCTCATTGTTTAATGCCTAAACTAGTAAACATTTCTGCTGTAGATGAATTGATTTCTCATAAATAAATTGTACATGAAACACTGGAAAAATTCACTAACATAAATTTTAGGACAATCCACACAAAAAATTTCAGACACAGTATTTTCGGCAAATTGCCCAAGAAAAATCCACAAGGGGAACACCTATTTGGGAGAGAGTTCTTTTTATTTCTGTAGCAAAATAAAGTACAACAACAAAATTACAACTTATCCACAAAGACATAATTATGTCTCGGAATTCGTGTAAAAAAAATTAGTGTATGGACTGTACAGACCTCGAAAAATGTGCCCAATTTTTTTCCTCGAAAATCATGCCCTGTACGGTGCTAAAAAATTGTGCGCTATACGGACCTAAAAAATCGTGCCCTGTACGGACCTAAAAAATCGTGTCATTCTACGAATTGTACGGACTGTATGGATTTTTGCCCTCTCGAAGTTTGTGTCGCTGCTTGTTAATGCATGCTACTGTTTTTCTTCTTGAAAGACGTGACCAAAACTGTTGTACGAACTTGTTGTACGGATTCTTGAAATTCGTGCTTGTATGTTGTTTCTCTCTCCGGTATTTTTCTTCTTCTCTCAAGAAGTCGAATTGTTCTCTGCTCTCTCAAATTTTCTCTCCCACTATCTTGGTTTTCGAAATGAGGAATGGGTGCCTTTTTTTATTGTTTCCCTTGTGTTTTAATTTCACCTTCCTAGGGTAGCTGAAAGGTCACTAGATCAAGGGCCCACTTTTGATCTAGTGTTTTTCCATCAATGGATGAGAAAAAACACTTTTCTCTCAATTAAATATTTCCCTCTCAACTCCACTTAAATTTATTTAAAATGTCGCTTTATTCTCTAAAGTGCATTAATTACTCATCTCAAGTAATTAATAAATTACTAAGGCACAAAGTCACTAGGGGAACTCTTCCCTAGGTACACAAAGTCAACAAAAGGAGTTTTGGGCATAAGGAAGAACTAGGGGGTTGGGACTGGTAATTTAGGGTCTGGTTCAGAGTTATGACAGTAGGAAAAAGGGAGCAGAGGTAAGGCTGATGGTTAGCAAGGCTACGGAAGATTCTAAGAGGGTAGGCCATGAGGCTTGGATGGTTGAATGGTATAGGTTTAGGGCAGGTTTGAGGACTGTTTTTGGGGTTTTAAGGCAGATGTTAGGGTTTTTGGTATTTTTTGAATTTTAGAGCTTCCTATAATTTTGCCTAGGGTTTCTAGGGACAAACAAGGCAAGCCAAAATTGTAGGAGAGAGGACCAAAATTTTAGGGAGGCCAAGAATCTGAAAAACTTGATTCTTTGATTTTTAGTGTTTTAAACATAAAATTGTAGACCTAATCTGCCATGCAAAATGCAACAATTACACATGATGTTAAGCCCTAAATGTTGGGCACAATCCCCCCTATAGCGTGGTACTTTAGCCCCTATCTGGTGGTGTATTACATATTATTGATGTAGGCTTGGGTCTATTAGTGGGTCTATTAGTTGTTATTGTACACCTTTCTCTCCTATATATAGGAAGGAGATATTTTCATTTGAGGAAGCATTGTATATTGTTTTGTCTTGGGTACACAGTACATTGTGTAAGGAGGTTCCTCCCTCGAAGAGGATTGTTATTTATTTTTGTTATTCATTATTAAGGTGGGAATTACTCTTTTATTGTCTATTTCTGCTCTTTTTATGCTATTTTGGGGAGTTGGTTGCATAGCATTTGGTATCAGAGCTCTTTCCTCGGGATTGACTTTTGCAAAATGAGTCATTTTGGCATTTTCGCTACAACTTTTTTCTACAAGGATTCCGAGATCGAGGTTAAAAACCCTCTTCCAAAACAGACCGAAATATCTCTAGTTTGAAATTTAGATCTTGATCCATTACAGTTTTAGAGATAATTGCAGAGGAATATAGGGTTTTTGACTAGTCCAAAACTGAGTTTAAAATAGGTGTTCTAGGGAGAAAGGTCATATCTAAGGCATTCGAGATCCAAATTGAGTGAGACCAGTTTCATCGAAAAGAAGACAAACTAGGGTATCTGTGGTAGACGTTTCGGTTGAAGAAACAAAATATTGGACACATGGCATACGGTACAAGTTCGCTCTTCTAGATAGGCCAAAAATAAGAATTTTGGGAGATTTGCAATATTTTTTTTTTGGGACATCCAAATTAGGTCAAACTTGCGGAATTGGAAGGAGGAAACATCAGGGTACCACAAGCTGAAGTTTCATACCTAGAGGAATCGAAAGTGAAATTTTATCTCAGTTACAAGTCAACCTTAAAACAATCTTGCAATTAGGGTTTGAAATAGGTGTTTTAGGAAAAAATGTCATATCCGAGGCATCCGAGATCCAAATTGAGTGAGACTAGTTGCAACTGAAAGAAGACAAAAAAGGCTATGAGTGGCAGAATTTTCAGCTACAGAAACGAAATATTGGACACGTGGCATACCGTACAAGTTCGATCTTGTGGATAGGCCAAAAATAAAAAAGCTTTGAGAGATTTGCAATAACTTTTTTTTGGCACATACAAATTTGGTTAGACCTACGGAATTGGAAAGAGGACACATCAGGGTATTACAGGTAGAAATCGTAGACACAGAGGAGTCAAAATTCAAATTTTACCTCAGTTACAAGTCAACTATAAAACGGTCTTCTAATCAAGGTTTGAAAAAGGTACGTGAATAACTTTGACTAGAAGGATCTATTTGTGGTAAACCCTAGGGTGTGATATATATTTATTGTTAAAAACTCCACTAAAAGGAAATCAAGCTATTATTGAGTACCTCATCAAGTGGAATAACTTACCAGCTGCAAATTCGACATGGGAAGATGATGCCTTCATACAGATGCATCCACAACTACCAAAGCATTGAGGACAACACTTGTCTGAAGGGGAGCAGCATGTTAAGCCCTAAATGTTGGGCACAATCCTTCCTATAGTGTGGCACTTTACCTCCTATATGCTGGTGTATTACATATTATTGATGTAGCCTTTGGTCTATTAGTGGGTCTATTAGTTGTTATTGTACACCTTTGTCTCCTATATATAAGAATGAGATATTTTCATTTGAGCAAGCATTGTATATTGTCTTGTCTTGGGTACACAGTACATTGTGTAAGGAGGTTCCTCCCTTGAAGAGGATTGTCTATTATTCATTATTAAGGTGTGGATTACTCTCTTATTGTCTATATTTGCTCTTTTTATGCTATTTCTGGGACCTGGTTGCATAACACATGAAAATGGAAGAGTAATTTGATTAAAGTGACAAATTAGGGTTTTTATGGTTGAGACCCTTAAACCCTAGCATAGAGGAAGGTGACCAACTTTCCTCTTGGAGGTATTTCTCCTTGTCAACTAGATTAGGGCTTCTTAAAACAACATATAGGGCTCGTTTCAAGAGCATAAACTAGGGCAAAGTTGGAGATCCAAGGCTAAACTTTATAAAAACCTCTTCTTAGGAGCGTTCTTACTATGCTAAGGTGAGAGAAAGTATATAATAGGCCCCATTCAAAGAGAATGCAGCCCTAGGGCTACCATCCATTCATTCAAGAAGCAAAATTTACCTACCATTGACCAAGCAAGAGTAAAAAATGGGTTAGACTTACTTGAGCATGAGTTCTTCTAACCATTCTAACATCCACAAAGCATGAGTAAACCAAAGAGAACATCCAACTTCATCCACAAGAGCAAGAGAAAAACCCTCCAAGAGGTGCGCATCACTCCAAGGGACTATCTTGGGTAAAAAAGTATCGTACTGAAGTTTTATCCTAGAAGTTGTGATTTGAAAATGAAGTGAGGAGATCTATTTATATGTTCTCACACTCACTTTTTACAAATAAACTAGGCCGATATGCCTTAAAATGTTAATTTGAAATTATAAAATGTCAACTTAAAATTTTAACATAAAATAATATAAAGTAATCAAATCTGTGGGTAACTTGAGCATTTTTTCTTTAAGTTTACCCAAAAATGACTAAAATAGCTAAAAATGCGCAAATTACTCCGAACTGAAGGCTGGAGTAAGTAGGGGGGAATGTCATGCCTCATCTAACCCCAACAATGCTAATAATCTCTCAACGCCTCCCCAAATCAAGCAGTACGACCTATATGAGATTATGATGTCAGCACTGGAAAATGCCCAAGTAAGGAGGGCGCTATGCTGAAAGACAACTAGGAAGGGTGAGTCAAGTGACCGGAAGAGGAAGCAATAGCCTCATAGCTGAAAGAATCGTCATCGGAGTAGAAAACAAGTGGGTGGTCATGTGACCCAGTGACCTGCCCGTAGGAGCCTTAGACACCAACCCCAAGTTTAAGAAATCCCAACAAAGGGTAGTCAACAGTGCCACTAAGCCTTAGTACTCCTAAAGGAAGGACCAAATGGTCCGACCATAACCACCTCTCAGAAAGTGCTGGTAACACTCGTAATGGTCTTGAAAAAAATTGACCCTCTCTTCTTGGGCACATATTTGATGGTGTGCTAGTACTCGTACCACATAACACTCGTATAACTTAGGTGAGGGATGAGCTTGCAGCTATTAGGGGGGTTGTGTAGGGCATCGACCTTGTGAGGATTGTGGTAAATGGAGTAACCAAGCAATGGGCAGTCTTTGTGGAGGCGATTGTTGTACGAGAGAACATGCCTTCTCAGGATCATCTTTGGGACGATTTTGTGTAGGAAGAGACCCGACGAAATTATGTGCAAGATAGCTCACCAAATAGTAAGGATGAAGAGGAGACTGTTGCCTTGTCAACCACAATCAAGAAGTCCAAGAAGGGCCCTAAGGGAGGGGCTAAGCAGTAGAGAAGTGAGCAGAAGAAGGACTTGATCAAAGTTAGGTGTTATGCATGCAATGTGTTTGGCCATTATGTTGGTCAATGTCCTAATAAGAAGAGGGGCAAGCAAGATAAGGAGGAAGAGGTTGGAGCTATAGCTGAGATAGAGAGATACACTGCAAACTTCAAGAATTAATTCTTTTTTGTCACAGTTGTTTTGAGTTGCGGCAGTAGTAGACCCGTGGATGCAAGGAAGTGGATAGTTGAGAGTGCGTATTATGATCACAAGACTGGGATGCGAGATGCATTTCTCACTATAGAGACTATTCCAGAGCAACTCGTACATGATGGAGAGGGCACAATGTATGCAGCCAGAGGATTGGGACGAGTACAGTTCCAACTAGAGTTTGGAAAGCATTTGGAGGTATCATGAGTGCTCTATGTTCCAGGGTTGAGAGATAACAAACTCTCTATTCTAGCCTTGGAGGGTGCAGGATATGCAGTGGTGTTCAAAAGTGAACATATATTTATCTATCCAGTGGGAGTGGATTAGGTTGATCTTGTGTTGATTAGTCATTACAGAGATGGCGAGTATGTGGTGCGTGTCCAACCTACATCAAGAGGATCTGGGTGGATAACATGATCAACATCTGAGACAAACTAAGATCGTGAAGCTCCAAAGATTGATGTGGTGTTGAGTAGTCAGTCCTTAGTTCAGAGGGAAGAGTGAGATGCTTTGAAGATTGAAGTGGTGCCTACTGTTCAGTCTTCGATTCAGGGGAGTATGCGAGAGGCTACTTCTTCCTGTGCTGGCAAAAGGGTCAACTCATATGACTTGTCAGTGATGGATGAGTGAGATGAGACTTCTCGACATGTGGCACTAGTGCAGAGTGCAGGTTATGTAGAGGGACAACTTCCAGAGACAAAGGGAGCTTCTACAACAGATAATGTGAGACTGGAGTGTGATATTGGTGGAGGACAAGCTAGAAGGACTTCCCATGGGAAGCGGAAGTGGTGAGTGTTGCATCTTAGAATGTCCATGCGATGATGCCTAACATGAAGAGACATTAGACTTGACCTTTCTAAAGAGGAGTTTAGAAAGGGTGGGCATTTCTTACATTGTGCGAGAAGCGCATGAGCAAACTTCCAGCTGGGGTGAAGTAGCAGTTCTTCTTCTTTAGGGATAAGTTGGAAGTGATGGTGAACATCTTCCTCGGTAAGAGGGAGTGTTGAATTTTGTACCAAGGAAGTGTCCCCCTAGCGATTTTTGAACAAGTCACTAAAACAGAAGTTACATGACCCTTGCATTCATTACTTGAGAAAAGTAATTAATGTCACTTTAGAGTATTAAAGTGACTTCTCAATTAAATTTAAGTTGTGGTTGAGAGATAAAATATTTAATGGAGAGAAAAGTGTTTTTTCTCATCCATTGATGAGAAATCACTAGATTAAAAGTGGACCCTTGATCTAGTGACTCTTCAATCACACTGGAAGGTGAAATGCTATGTTGCAGGAAACTAGGCTCCCCCCACGTTTCCAACCCGTTTCCTGACAGAAACTCGGAAACCCGTACTGTACGGCATGGAAACCCGTTTCCAATTGATGGGGACCATTTCGCATGTTGGAAACTCGTTTCCTTAGATCGGAACCCGTTTCCAAATAGAATTTTAGTAAAATCCTGCGTTTCCTTCCACAGTTTGCCTAAAACACTTGTTTTTTTAATTTTTTTGGTTTTTGCCTTTTCCGGCTACAGTTTTAGAGACTTACGGAATGTTCTTTATGCCTAGGGTTTGTTATTAAATAACACCCATGCCTCCTTTTTGCCATCACAGCTTATCCCCAACGCTCATTGGCATAACTAACGGTGCATTGGCATAGCTCAAGGCTTACGGTTCATCATCACGGATCTTTGGCTTTAGTGTATACATTATCTTGGCCAGGACGGCTCATCCGCACGGCTCTTTGGCAACCCACGCCTCCATTTCCAGCTCATGGTGGTGGTGCAAAGGTCACGGTGGAGGCTCAAGAAATGGACACGGTATTGGCAGCTGGTTGGGTTGCTGAATATTGACAGTGTGGTCACGGTGGTGCCATTTTGTTTTGCAGATTGGTGGAGGATGAAGATGAGCCCGAGCATGATGACTATTAGTCTTTGGGCTTCAGCTCATGTTTTCTTTATATTTTCATTGTTCATGTTGATGTAGTATTGTACTTGTAGCCTCATATATAAAGGCTGATTTTGGAATTTGGATATATATGTATTAGTGGCTTAACCTCATTTTGAAGGTTGTTTTTTGGCTATTTCCACTTGCATTATGGAATCGTTTATGGGTAAAATCATTGTGTTGTTTTTGGATATTACTACTTAGTACTTGCATTATGGAATCACTTATGAAATTATGAGTAAAAATGTTAAATGTGATGTTGAATTTAATGTGTAAATAATTATAATATATATATATATCGCGTTTCCCCTTTTCCTACATTTTGGAGGGTCACGTTTCCAACGCGTCCCCGTTTCGGAAACTCGCCCCCGTTTCCTCGTTTCATGCAACTTAGGTGAAATGAAAAGACAAGCGAAAAGAGTAAAAAGGTACTTCTGCCCTCATTGAGTCACTCAACCAAGAGAGTTGGAGAGGAGGTCAACTTCTTGCGAGGAGGAGCAGTAAAAAGAGACTGTGGCACACATTCCCAGGCAGTCGAACAGCAGTAGAGTAGCATCAAAATCGAGGAGAGGCATGAAAATCGAGGTGGAGGTGCATCAACACGAATCTCAAGGATGCTGGCACAATGTTTTGAGGAGCAGAGGCGGAACATCAACTGTGTTCGTACAGTCTGTACTATTCCGTGAAGTCTGTACAGTTTTCCTGTAGTAGACGGCGCGGTTTACAAGGTTGTGATAGCACGACTTTGAGGCAGTGTTCTAACTGCTGCTATGGGCACACAACTGAGAAGTGTTAAGACTGTATTGTGCACTAATTTCGAGACTGAAATTATTACTGTGTGAAATAGTCCTTGTACAGAAATTGAGCACAAACTTCGAGGTAGTGGTGTGCACAGAGTTCGAGACAGTTCTGTCCCTGTTTTTCGAGTCTAAAAATTGTCTTCTGGGGTTGAGATAAGTTGCATTTCATATGGTTAATTTTGTTACTGCTGTACAATTCATTAAAGAAATAAAAATCATCTCTCTTTCACAGGTTTTCATTTCAGGGTTTTTCTTGGGCAAGTTATCAAAAAATCCAAGTCTGAATTTTTTCCTGTGTGGCTGAAAATTATTTATGCTCTTTGGTAGAATTCTCATGTGTTTTCAGTTCAGTATTGTTTATGAGTAAATTCCATTTGCAACATAATGTGCAATTAAACTTCAAAACTGGGAAGGAGATTGGACAGTAAAAATCTACACGTCTCAAGGTATGGCCCGTGGAACGATGTTTTGTTTGGTGGTTTGAAATACTGAATGCATTGGACAGTGTATAGGCTTGAAGTGTTGCTCTCTGATTAAGGCTGCACGGCTGCTTATAACCTCTTATAGCCTCAACAAAGAAGCCATTTATAGCCTCTTTGTTGATGTACTTTACTTCAAATATGGATTGCACTCGGTGCTATTTTGGTTTTATACTCTCTTACTTCCTATATGCATGAGAAACATTGCATATTTGTGTATAATGGTTTGAATTCACATGGATGCATGCGCGTGCGTGCACACACACACACATATAGATTACAATGTGGTTCACAACCCCAGAGAGGGGTTGCTACGTCCACAGAAGAATTCCAAAAGGGCCTCACCCTATTGGCTCTGATTACAGAGCCTAACCCGGTGGGGACACCAAGTGAGGCCCTTATATATTTATGCATAGCCACCTGGGGATTTGACCCCAGGACCTTTTGCTTCAATTCACAGCTCTCAACCACTTGAGCTAATCCATCGGGCTTATATATAAATTGAAAATATGAATATTTTATGTATTTTTGGTCAACCGGTTCTTTTCCCAGTTTTTGTCTGGTTCCGAGTCCTGGGTCGGCCAGTTTGACCACTGTTCCGGTTCCGATAACATTGATCCAGCCTCAAGTCACCATGGTTTCGGTAGCACAAGGATACAAGTACAGATAAACCATAGTTTTAAAAAGTTGGGATCTGGATAGTGCAGGGAAATGACAGGTACATTATATATATAGTGAATTCAAAGTTAAGAATAAGAAGCTATTCAGGAATCATAACACATTGGAACTATAGGTTATAACCAAAAAAGACAGTTTTCATGCATATTACTGTTAGCCATCTATGGACCATAACTGATCAACCATAATTGATAATTTCTAAATCTGATATCATGATGTCTAATATAGACGCATAATAAAAAAATGAGTGTCTCATCTGTGATAAGTTATAACTCTACTAATATAATAATGTAAGAAATGTCTATTTAACCACTTATCTTCAGATGGATCTACATCCTCTTCGTCTGCATACTGCAGCTCAAAACCATGAAAAGATGTTGAGGGGCCAGGAATGTTGAAAGCTTCAATGGCAGGCTGGATTGGTGGTGTTGTAACATCATTAAGTTGGTTGCGGTTAGTCATGATATTGAGTGACATGTTGAAGCCAGCAATCTCAGTTTCTACATCCCACATCTTGTTAGGACCCCTTTTATGCTCTGGATTAGAATGCCAAGAGGGTGTCAATTGGAATTTCACAAGGTTGGCAGAACATCTAGTTCCAAGTGTTTTTGGTAAGCATGTTGTGCATGTATGACCCGCATTTACATGCTTTGACTGTTCTCCAACTGCTCTACAAACAGGTCCGATCTTCTGTCTCACAGATACCAAATGCTAGAGATACAGTAGATTGGAGAAGGAAAGAAACAAATAAATAAATTCTATTGATTTAGATTACCAAAGTAGATCAACAGGACTTGAACTTACATTCAACAGAATAGAAAGAACTATGGTAGGAGGAATCCTAGGGACTGAAAAAAATAGCTATAAACTTATAAAGAAACAATGTGTACCAAGTGAATGTTGTAAACATAGCAAGCTGGAGTAAATTCAAGGATGGGTGAAGCTACATTATAAGGAAAACTATACAAACTCTTAAAAACACACCAAGAATGTATGGAAAAATATGGGGATCTAGAATACACATATATGGCAATGGTCTTGTGAGAAAGTCACTCATGGCTCATGGTTGAAGAATAATAGATGCAATCATTCAACAGATACAAACATGTAAACAGCAGCATACCCTCTATAACAGAACATCAAAGCAATTAACAAACAGCAAAACAGACAACAAACATGCTACATACCTGTAAGTAAACTTTGACAAAGTGAATGCCCCTCAATATAGCTTTGATTCTTCATCCAGTCGTCTATCCAAGGACCAAAGTCATCACAAAAATCACACAAATTGCAAATCCTCACCGAAGCTCCAAAGCCTTCAGACATTCTCACTGCTTACGCTGAGCAATTGCTAATATGCAGATATAAGAAAAATGTTTGTTTGGAAGGGGACATGGTCTTCTTATAGATTTGGAATGGTGTTTAGGGTTTTAGCCAATGTCCCCCCAAGTTTTGGGGATGCGGGGATGCTGGAGCAGGGAAACGCGGGACTGGCATATGCAGAAGTAGCCCCAAATTTTAGGAAACGTCGAAGGGGACGTCGGTGTCACCAGGGGACCTCACCAGGAATACTACAAGATTGATATCATTGAAATTTTAATATTTTATAATTTAAGTTTCTAAAGATTATTAGTAACAAAACAGTAACAATAATGCCATGTATTGTGCTTGTCATCATGTAAACACTAAACCACTAACATTATAAATCACAATTCATTCCTAAATGATAAATAATCTAACTAAACTAAATCTAACACTAAGCCACTAACATTATAAATCACAATTCATTCATAAATGATAAATAATCTAACAAAACTAAATCTAAAACGAAATATAGGTTACAGCTAACAACCATACATAAGTTGTATGTTAAAATTAGAATTGATCAATATTAAAAACAAATTGAAAATACAACCATACTGAAGTTTGTGCTGTGAAATAAAACTTAAAATTATGAAATCTCAATCTTATAAAAGATTCGTGTTTTTAAATGTCTTGGGACTTAAAGGTTAAAAGTTAAAGAGTTAAGCCTGATATTTTAAGATCAAAGAAAAGGCAAACTAAAATAGAAAGAAGTAGAACATGTCAAGTGACAAATGAGCATCATTGCTCAAGACAATGCGCTGGGAAAATGCCAAATTGGATTATGGAAATTGACGACTATGGAAACTGGTGGGAAAATACTAAAAGACATTGCTAGGGTTAACCGCAAGACTCATAAAGACCAAAATCAATTAAAAAATTGACCACCTTTTTGTTTTGGATCACGGGAGGAGGAAACTTAAGAAACGTTTCTCGATTTCAAGGAAACGTCCTTTGGTTGTGTCTCCCAGCGTTTCCAAATTTGGGTACGTGAGGGAAACGTTTCCACTCATGTTTATCCATCCCGGAAACTTGTGGCGTCCCGGAATCACGTTTCTGGTCCTTGGAAACACGTTTCCATTTCCGTTTCTGTTTAGCATGTGGCATTAGCCCTTTTTTTGCCAAAATTAAGGGTTCTTTTTGGGTTACATGTGTGGTAATGGGCCTCAAATCTGTGGGATTTATTTCCATGGCTGTTGGATCTGTTTCAAGGCAGATCCTTGACAGATCTGTCTTTCCAGCCTACCTCACCCACGGATTCAGTAATGTAGGTAAAATTGCTGGTGGTTCATAAATTTCTTTTGTTCAATAATCAAAGGAAAGTTGGTTTTATAAATTAAAGATGTCTTTCAGATCTTTATGCCATTTCTTTTTTAGATATTTGTGATTCTGCATTTTTCTGTTAGAAATTTTGATATAGCTGTCTCTTGGTATTAACAAATGCTGGTTAGGTGTTTCAGGTTTTTGGTGGTTGTTTTTTCAATTAATTTATTATTATTGTCATAGCGTGCACTTTTTAATTTTCATGCATTAAATATTTTTATTGTAGTTATTCTCTTGCTTGAAATTTTCAGTTGTAAACCGTCTATAAAGTGGAATGTTGCAGGTTTTGAGCACTCGTGCCCGCAAAGGTGTTATAGTTAGTGACATCAAAGTGCAAGTTTGCATTTTTGCTTTTGACCTGTTATATCTCAATGATCGACAACTTTTACAGGAGCAACTAAAAGTGCGAAGAGAGGTATAGCTTTTGGCTCAATCTCTGCAGAATCATATTTGTTTGTTAGAATGTTGTTCAAAACACCTTAAGCTTACATTTTCTTTCTCATTTAGCCTTGTTAAGCAGTTTTGGTAAGAGATGCATTTTCTAGGAATGTGGAAGTGGTTGTTCATTCCATACCTTAAGTTTTCTATCATGCTAGTTGCAGACATATATTTAGTTTAGGGGTGAATGGGCAGGTAGATATGATTGGTGAAATTTGAATAATGCTATCTATGAATGCGTGTATTTATGACGTAAATGGTGTGTGATTGAGTTGTTGCTAGTTTTTTTTATTTTTTATGCAGTAAAATGAGAGTATCCCTGTTGAACTTCTTTGGATTTTGAACTTTGATTAAAAAGTGTTGTTAGATGGTCTGAACATTGTAGTGGAGTGTAGTTGTCAGAAGAAATGACTTTGCATGGATTTTCATGCAGTTTTTGTATGATTCTTTTCAAGAAGAAGCAGGGAAGTTCCAATTTGCAACTGCAACAGAATCAAGTGATATAGAAGAAATGCAGAATTTTCTTCAAGAAGCTGTCAATAGTAGGTATTGTCTCGTATTCTTTTCTTTCTAAATGTACTTATATTTAAATTATGAATTTATAATATTCGACTTGAAAAGTAATACAGATTGAGAAGCGGTAAGGGCATCTCTATTCATTGGCATGCATAAGCAGGGGATAAATATGTAAACTACAGTTTAGTCCAGTTTACTCCTAGTGAAACAACTAACAATCCAAAACTCTGATCAGTATTGCTTAGATAACTGTGCTTGTCATATAGCAATGAAAGCCTTCTGTTGAAATAGGTATATGGGTTTGTTGACCTCCTTGTCTCTCCAACAGATTTGCTCTGGGGAGCATACAGGTCACATTCCTTCCTTTTGTATTCTCTCCTTCCCTTGTGGCAGCTGCATTTTTGTCCAGGCTATGTTTCTTCACTGGCTTGCCTTCACTTTATAGGGTTTTTCTTCTTAAGATAACATACTTGTATGGCTATGCTATGTGCTTTTGTGTCATGCTGCTGCTGTACTATTTTTTACTATTTTTTCATTTCATTTCCTCTCATTTTAGGGTGTCTTTTGCTCTCCTGTTTCAGTTTCAGTTTCAATTTTCTCTTATCTTAATGTCTGTTGTCAGTAATGTTTTTTTCTTATCAATTTCTAGGTATTGCACATCGAAGATTGCAGTTTTTCTTAATTATTTATGTTATTTTAAACCTTCATTTTTACAGTAGGGCCTTTTATAGAATATGCCTTTCGAGTCTCAAGTCTGGTTTATTGCAAAGATTAGCGTGATATTTGAATTTGCCAGCGTATTTTGTTGGGCATGCTGTGAATCTTTACTGTGGTATTGTTGTGGTTTTTGGAAAACTGTTTTTAGGGAACCTATCCTTACGACATTTCCTGAATTTGGTACTTTAACATGGACTGTTTTAACTTTTTGTCAGTTTTTTAACATGTTAAAACATAACTTGTGTTTTCTTAGATCAGATTTATATGTTTATGTTTTTCTGAGTGTGGTTGTATCAAAGCTATACTTTTCACTAATGGGGGTGTATTTACAGCTGTGAAGGTTTAATTATCAAAACATTGGAGCAAGATGCAACATATGAGCCTGCAAAGCGTTCTAATAACTGGTTGAAGTTGAAGAAAGACTACATGGACACGTAAGTATGGTGAAATGTGGTTAGTATTTTGCTCAAGTCTGTAGTTTCTGGTCTGTATATCTGTTATAAACAGAACCAATACTCTTCTTTTTCTTATGGTTCTATGGCTATGGAGTTGGTCTTGCATTCGTGTAACATTGGTGTTCTATTATCAAGTTCAACAATACCTAAACAGTTCCTTTTTATTGTTTAAATTATTTTACATATAACTACTCACTCCACCCTCAAGCCTGTAAACAAGGGTGAGAATTCCTCATGGGTTATGAAGAGTGAACACGTCACAAGCAGGATTTGAACCCAGATGGGGAGGATAGCATATCTTCCTGCAATCACTTGAGCTAGATCCATTGACCAACATTTGATCTATTTTGCATGAGTAACTGTATCCTATTTTATTGCATTGCTAATTTACCCCAAGATTCAGGAATGGGAAGATTGAGGAGTAAGGTCCACTGCAGAATATGAAATTGATGGGATAGGGAATAGGGCTAATGAGATAAAATATCAAAGATAGAGAAATTAAAGTTTAGTGGATCCATATTTCATGCCAATGAATCTGTGCTTGCTTGAGGTAAGAATATTCTTCATGAATTCTCATTGTATTGACATTTGGCACTAACATAGATAAGTGGCAAATGCCCTTAGATTCCTACTTTAGAGATGATAATTGATTTTGATTTGCAAAAGAAGCTATGAGATGGGATGATAGTGCTAACAAGATAAAAATATAAAAAATATAGAAATTAAAATTGAGTGGATGCACATTTCATGCCAGTGGATCTATGCTTGAGGTAATAATATTCTTCACATATTTTCATTGTATTGAGATTTGGCACTATCATAGGTAAGTAAAAAATGCCCTTTAATGCCTACTTTAGAGAAATTGCCTGATAAATGATTTTCGGTTTAAGCCCCTAGATATAAAATAGTTATAGGATGTGTATTTCTCCATTTTATTCTAGGTTGCATTGTCCAATTGGCGCAACAAACACTCCAATGAACACTAGGACACTTCAAACCATAGATTAGTGAGGCCTCGAGATCCTTCTTGAGCTCCACCCCCCTCCCCACTTGGTGGTCGATTGACATCTTTTGAGGCTTGTGATTGCCATCCTTGGCAAGTGATATACCATTCACCACTACAGTAAAAGACATACCAACTCTAGAAGCATTTGGAGTAGGGTGGTTCACACACATTAGACTACCCCCATAGATTTAGTCACAACTAGGGGTTTATTTTCTTAAACCTTTTAAGCATTAGAGTAGGTTTGCTTCGCTCCTATGGTTCCCCATGATCAGACAACCGAGACCCTCAGCCCCACTCACCCCTTGGAGGACTTCTTCTGCCGTTCCTTAGGCTCTTTCATAGTGATTTGCAACTTTGATAGCATGCCAATACCTTGGTTCTCCCCTCTTACCCTCGACTATCAAGACCATTAGGCCTTGATGTCCTCTCTCTCTCTGTCTCAACACCATAATCTCTAGTCTTTGGCCTATTTGTTGTATTATCGCACTTATGTTTTTGGATCTTTAGAATAAACATTTAGGGAATAACTTAGCTTGACACTTTGCTATGCTTCCTTTTTCTTTGCCTTTTATTACTTTATTCTTGAATCCATGTGTTGTCAATTGCATTGATTTGGTGCTTGAGGATAGGGGAAAAATCTATTTTATCAAAGAGGTCATTGATTCAATTAAGAGCATGACAAAATTCATATATAACCATGCATATGTTCCTAGCCCGATGAGAAGATTCACAAGGGACATGTAGTTGGTGTGTCCTGTGTTCAAATGTTTTGCCACCAACTTCATTTCTCTTCAATTTTTTCAAGATTATATATTGGATTTGAAGAGAATGATCATTTTTCCTTAGTGGTATGATGGTGGATTTAACAAGAAACAAGAAGGGAAAGCCATTGCTAAACTCTTGTATTGAGATTCCATCCGAGCAATACTAGAAGAAGTGTGCATAGTTAGCAGACCTTTGGTAAAGGTTATTTGCATGGTTAAGGTGGAAAAGATGTAATGTGTAACAAACATAGAAATAAATATAAGGAAAATAATAATAATAATAACAATAATAATGATAATAATAATAAATGTAGGCTATTGAAAAGTAAAGGGTACATATCCCTTCACCTTTATTTGAGTACTGGAGTTGGATTGGAATGCCAGTGCACTAGTTGGATTTGTCTGTCTAAGAAAGAAAGACTTTAATGCCATTTAAGCAATTGGGATAAAGAATTTTAATTTTGGGTTTGATTTGAAATTTTCTTTCTTTACTTCCTATTTGCTGCTAGGTTAAAATGTAATTTAAGTCATTTTTAAAATTTATTGTAGATGTTTGGTGGAGGAATTATCGTGGCAAAACACCACTTTTACATAAATTTGTTGCTTGGGTGTTTAATGAAACTCTTCAAGTTGCAAGTGCGATTGAATTGTATTTGAAAAATACACTCAGAGATGGGCGATAGGTTAGCAATTGCAAATTTTATAATTTACGACCTTCTAGCATTTGTGATGACCTTTAAAGTCTCATTGAATTCATTATGACCCTCTTTCATGTTAGAGACACAATTCCTTAATAATATGGTTTATGTCTACTACAATATCAAATTGTGGGTGAATCTACTTGAGGGACCCCTTGAAGTGGAGGCAATTTGCTTGGGAAACATTGACACCATGTTTGATTAGAGGGTGGATATCAGGAGGCTTGTTATGGTGGAGTCACCTAAGTGGTTGGATGAAGAGAAGGTGTACTGGGTAAGGAAAGATGATCCACAACTGTTAGTTGGAGGCGGAAACTGAGACCGAGGAAGCTGATTTTCTAGCCTTAACACTAACTTTAGATAGAGTGATACTCATACACCCACTGGTGGCTAAGAGATAAGTCACATCCAACTGCGCCATGTGTCTGTATCCAATGCATCGGACATGTGCACGCTAAGACACATGTCCTAAAATAGGACACGTGCAAAACATGGGTTCTAAAATAAGACACATGCTAAACACTTGTCAAAGATGTACCCCATATGTGTCCCTCTCTGAAAACCTTTTAATTGTGTTTCCGGAATATTAGTTGTATGTAAAGAGCTCTCACAGACTCTCATTGTGTAGATGAAGCGTAAAATCAAGATTTGAAGGGATTGCAAGTGTTTTGTAAATGTTTTGGTTTCTAAAATAATTGGCTTTTTATGTCAATATGGCATTATTGTATTTGTAATTAGTAATTTTTTACGCACACATACACACACACATATATAACGTGTCCCCACCAACCATTGGAAGGTCACATGACACGAGGACATAGGACACAAAGGATACATAAATACATGTATTTGATATGAGAGATGTCGACTTTGGAAACAAGACACACACACACATATGCATATACATGTATATATGTGTGCATGTGTGTGTGTGTGTACACACACACACACACATATCCGTGTCTTCTATACAGGGTCGATGTGTCCATATATATATAACATGTCCCTATGTTTTGTTTTCGGGGTTGATGTGTTTCATTCTGTATCCTTTGTGTTCTGTGTACTTGTCTCATATGATTTTTTGATGGTTGTCCGACTTCAAACATATGGCCTCCTAGTAATAGAGGAGCCATTACCTTTGCTCATACAAGGGGCAAAGAAGTCAATAGCTCTCTACTAGATTAATTGTTGTAGATGACTCATGATGATGAAATGCATTTTTTTATATATTTGATGTAATTTGTATTGTGTATTTAGTTTTGAGTTTTGTTTGGACAATTTTTAGGATTTAGTATTGATAGTTAATGTTTAAAGTATCATTTGGCATCCTAGACCTATGCATCTTATATAGCAAATGTTTTTTCATATATATGTGGTGATGCAATTTTTGATGTTGTGGCTGGTTTTATTTATAAAAATTGAGAAAAAGGAATATTTTTTGTATTTTTTAATGCTTAAATTTTGCTGATTTTTTGTCGATGTTTTTGATGCCTTGACGTCCACACCCTCAAGAAATTTAGTAGCGCTGATGTTTGCGACGCTGGTTTGTATGACTCTTTATGCAACTTAAGAAATTGGCCTAGTAATAAAGCCATTATATCAATATTTTAAGAATTACGTAAGAGAAAAAGGGCATGTATAAATATTCTAAGAAGGGCATATCTAGCAGTGTTCCCCGAGAATGTGTTTCCTGCATTTCTTGTGTCCCCGGGATGGGGGGACTTTAGGAGAAATGCTTC
>LPNX010008629.1:171920-204297 GCA_001517045.1 Pseudotsuga menziesii | reverse complement strand
GGGGGGGGGGGGGGGGGGGGGGGGGACTTCTTGACGTCCCTCACGAAACTCTGAACCTCCTCGATGTCCCCCCACAATTTTTTCAATTTTCATCATAAACTAAAAAACAT
Organism: Pseudotsuga menziesii; assembly: GCA_001517045.1. Taxonomy (NCBI): domain Eukaryota; kingdom Viridiplantae; phylum Streptophyta; class Pinopsida; order Pinales; family Pinaceae; genus Pseudotsuga; species Pseudotsuga menziesii. The sequence goes on along the minus strand of LPNX010008629.1, from coordinate 204,187 downwards.
GAAATGAATATTAATTAATTTTTTTTGAAACATAAATTAAAAATTTAAAAATGAAACATCATTATAAAAGTTAAAAGCTAAAATGTAAAGCCTAAAGCTAAAAGATTGTTGTCATTCAGTGTTTTTGGCATTAGCAGCTTTAATATTCCAAATACTGATATTTTCTATTTCTATGCAAAGTTACTGAAATAGCCGGGCATGCAAACTGCCATGCAAAATTTCCGTATTTTATAGCTGAAATTAGGGTTAGGGTTTGCAAGATAGAATGAACACTTACCACTGATAAGCCAACTGAATATGTTCCAGAGAGAATACACATGCAAGATGAGCTAAGCTGATGAAGAAATGACCTTATTTCCTGCTGCAATACCTCGGTAGGCTGAATCAGATAAGAATGACGTTTTTGCTGAAGGGATGGTCAGTTTCAATTGGAAATAGGTCGGAAGGTAGGTATGCCCGTGCCAGAGAGGATGGCCGGAGCATGCAAAGGTTTTGACCTCCCAGATGCCCTAGCGAATTGGTCTCCCAATCTGTTGCTCACGCCCCCACAGCCCTGTAATCTGCTGCTAACTGCCCCGGATGGAAAATTTGATGGCTGGTAATTACTCAATGCAGTAGAGTGATCCTATCAGTGAGGATGCAGGCGACATGCGGAAGAAATATGGTGATCCCGAGTCTTGGTGAATAACTGGGGTTTCCCAGCTAAATGCCCCCAGCTGTATGGATGAACCTGCAAATAACCTTCGGACATATACTGGAACACTGGATAATGATGAATGCAATAGACACGGTGACAAACCTGGATGGTTTATCCTGAAGGAGACTAGGGCAGATATCTCACTGTCGAAATCCCGTTAGCTGAAGACGCCGTCTCCAACCCCAACTGCTGTGTGTTGAAATATTGTAACTTCGAAGAATATTCTATATGTATCTTTTGTGGTCCCTGATGGTCCTACCGGGAGAACCACTTGTATTATCTTGTACCTCGATGCTTCTAATCGGAAGAACTAATAAGAGTCATGAGGTTGTCCCCTCTATTTGTAAAGGTGGGTCATTAGCACCCCAGTGTGGTTACTTGAGCCTACATGTGTAACTCGAGCCTACATGATTAACTCGAGCCTACATGTCGGATGAGTTGATTCAAGTGAACGGATGAATATAAATAGGGTGTGGTGCTCCTCATTTGAGACACACACACTCTCACTTGTGTAGCACATTAGTGGAGAAGAGAAGTAGCTGGAGAAGGAGGAGGATCAGGCTTTGATCTCCTTGTTGGTTTTATCTTTTATCTTTTGGGGCATCTATATTGAGGAAGCTTTTGCTGGGTTTTTCCCTTTAGGGTTTTCCCAGGATAAATCTTTGTGTTCTCCTTTTGTATGGTTGTGCTTGTCTATCTTTCAGTGCTCCTGTTTATATGCTTTTGTTATGAAATTGAAATGAAATACTAATGATCTAGCTTAGCATATGAAAATTTAACATGGTATCAGAACCACCCTGAAAGAAGACATTGTGCAGCTAAAGAATCTAGGGCTTCTTATTTTTTGGGTCTCTATCCATGATCGATCAGCAAAAGAAGGCTAGACTGACTCTCCATTGAAGGGCGCATCTTTCTGTCGAAGCAAAATTTGATTTCGAGCATTTTTAGTTTTGGTACGGAAAATTAGGGCTTTCTACAGAAGAAGAATTTTTGAGTGAGCCTAGCATAGGATTGTTCTCCTCATCAAAATCGAAGTTTAGAGACCTGGATCAAGAAATTTGGTTGGGTGAAACTCTGGGAAAGTCAAACCCTAGTTTGACCCCGATTTGGAAAAACCCTAAATACTAAAACTTCTAAGTTTTGGTACATTCGCTATATCCTGAGATTGGCGAAGGCTCAGGAGTTGAAAATTGCAGAGGCCGAAGATAAAATCCTGATTTACACTGTATCCAAAATTCAGCTTCAGATTCGCTATATTTTGGGAGATATGATCCCTCCAAGTTAGGGTTCCAGCCTCTTCCAGAATTCATCCCTAAACAGGACACCTGGGGAGAATTGCTGTAGCGTGGGCTACAGAGGTCCAAATGGAATTCCTGAAGATGTTCTAGAAAGAGCACGGACTGTACTTTCTGTGGTCCGAATTTCCGAACCTGAAGATGAACCAGTGACATGTGCCATGCCGTACAACTTCATTGTTCTGAACAGTCCTGTAATAGGTCACCTTGGGCAAATGATCATAAATCCCAATTGGTGAAACCAATGGTGTTGGATCAGGGACATGCAAGGTTACCTCAGTGCGAAATTTCAGACACAGAGGAGCAGTAATTTCGGAGATATCATAGAAACGGTAACAGGCATTTCTGCAAAAGAAATTGGAAAACTAGGGCTTCCTGTTCTAGGATCTTCCCTCCACTGTTTTCAGAAAATGAGTACATTGGACAGCTCCATTTGAAGAGATCTATCTTTCTATCCAATCAAATCTGAAAGATTCAAAGTTTTGAAAATTAGGGTTTTTTTGACAAACCCTAGATCAGCCAGCTCCGGAAGTAGGACATACACCTCAAATCGGTAAGATCTAATCTTTTGCTATTTGCATTTGAGGTTCTCATTTCAAAGTGATCTATCACATCAGCTTGATGATAAGCTTGGTGAAGTTGAAAACTTCCAAGCATGGAAGTATTTGATCTCTCTGAAGAAAATGAATTGGACACCTACATGAGTAGAGAGGTTCCAGTTCTAGAGGGAGATGAGCCTCAAAGCCTTACACAAGAAGAACTTGATCAAGGCCAAGAAGATCATTGTTGATTCAATCACGGATCAACTTGTACCACAAGTGTCTTCCCTGAAGACACCGAAGATGTTTGATTCCTTGATCAAGCTATTTGAAGATAAGAACATAATTCAGAAGATGGATTTGAGAAAAAAGTTGAAGAATGTGAAGATCCAAAATGCATAACATCTTGAAGCGGCAGAAGAAGAAGCAGAGAATGGCCTCCCATGATCATGGGATTCATTCATGTGAGGAATGTGTGCCAAAAGGAAGTGATTACTTTCAGTTGACTCTGGGAAGAAGAAGAAGCTCGTCTCATAAGAAGAGAAGAAGAAAGATGGGAGCAAATTGAAGATCAAGCTCTCACCATTCAAAGAAGATTCCTCAAGCGATGAGGAATATGAAGAACTCAATTCTTGACGAACCTCTTATCCATCTTATCATTTGGATAAGAAATGATGATTTCATGGATGAAGAAGATGATGAAGCAGAATGATCAAGAAGGAGTCTACCCACGAAACAAACAAAAGATAAGTATTCAATTGTCATTTAATGATATTGTTTTGTTATGCATTTGATTATATTCAGTTGATGTGTTATTTGCATGCATGTGATGGGTAAGTAGCTCATGGTTCTATACAAATCTCCATTGTTACTTATCTATAATGAAACCTATTTGGATTAGTGCACAATCTCAATGATGTCATGGTAGAGATGGAAGACATATAGAAAGTTTCTGTGAGATATGGATGAATGTTGTATTGGCTAAATAGTTGCATGATGCATAAGAATTTGTCGTTATGCATATGTAGTTCTAACCATGCAACTGGTGCATTTGAATTGTAGGAAAGGTCTTGTACAACCTCCTAAAAGAAAAGAAGGATGAGACTTGTTTCGAAGAACAAGTGGTGACAATTCAATAAACATGAATCTGAAGCTCCCAGGGTCAGAGACACCATGACGAAAGAAAGAGCTTCAAAGAGCGGTAGATCCACCTCGAAGGATGAAGACCACCATGGGTATGAGAGATAACTCAAGATGAAAAAAAAAAATGCTATGAAAGAAGCTACGATCAAAGAATAACAGTTGATTATGGGGAATGATGTATATGATATGATTTCGAGACATAAAGGGAAGTACGTAGTATCTTCCATATGGATCTGCAAGAACAAGTGTACAAAGCAAGAATCGTGATTTGCCTCAGAAAGGATAGACTATGACATGACATACTCTATTGACCAGTATATATCAAGCATAGAATCACCTATACAGAATGAATAAGGAAGATAATATTCCACTTCAGGGGGAGTGACTACAGAAGATATCTGAGTTCGACACGGTACGACATGATGGACAGCTTCTTGATGGATCGAGAGTTAACAAGAGTAAAGTGGGTTCCAACCTTCAAAGTTGAATGCAGAAGACTAGGATATGTTGATGATCTAACAAGACGAACTCATGGAAGATGTTATGATGATGTTTGGGATATAGTACTCAAACCAGAAAGCAAGCATGTGGTATCTTACAAATGGATTTGCAAGATAAAATATGTTGTTGATAGAAGTAAGGAAAGACTTGTGGCTAGAGGTTTCTATAAGAAAGAGGGAATTAATTTTGAAGAGATACTTACTCCAGGAAACAAGGTACACTTCCTTCAGAACTATGATGGTAGTTGCTTCCATGATGAAGTAAAGACAATCCTTCCTTAATGGTATGATTGGGGAAGAGTTTTACATCGAAAAGATTTGAAGTTGAAGACAGATGGACTCATATATGTAAGTTGAAGAAGGGCCTCTATGGCATGAAGCAAGCTCCCAGAGCTTGGTATGGCAGTTTCCTGTCAATTATGGGTTTTACCAAGAGTAAAGCTGATCCTAACCTTTATCTCAAGGTTGTAGAAGATGAACCTGTCATCCTGTTATTATATGTGGATGACTTATTCTTGACAGGGAAGGAGAAACAGATCATGGAAAGCAAGAAGAAGCTAGCAGAAGAATTTGAGATGAAAGACCTTGGGTTTATGCACTATTTCCTAGGTTTGGAAATATGACAAAGTTCAGAAGAAATATTTCTCAACCAGGGAAAGTATGCGGTAGAGATTTTTGAAGAGATTAAATATGTTGGAATGCAAAGCCATGGCCACACCCATGGACTCCAACCTAAAGCTGTTAGATGATGACTCATCAGAGTTAGTAGATGCGACTCATTACAGACAGATCATTGGGTCATTGATGTACCTAACAAATACCAGACCAGACATTTGTTTTGCCTTAAGTCAATATCTTGTTCAACCAAGATGGGTTCACCTAGTAGCTGCAAAACATGTGATGAGATATTTGAAAGGGACTATAGACCTTGGTCTATACTATGATGGTAGCCATGACTACAGATTGTATGGCTATACAGATGCAGATTGGGTTGGAAGTATCTTAGACAAGAAAAGCACATCAGGTAGATGCTTTTGTTTGGGGTCTGCTATGAGTTCATGGTTTAGCAGGAAACAGTCCAGTGTTTCTCTTAGAACAACAAAAGCAGAATACATAGCAGATTGCTCTGCTAAGTTGTGAAGCCATATGGCTTCGGAAGCTGATATCAGGTCTCCTTGACCTGCAGATGGATACTACATTGATTCTATGTGATAACGAGAGTTGTGATAACAGAGAACCTTGTGTTCCGTCGTAACACATAGAAATCCGATATTTCTACATACAAGATAAAGATGCAGATGATGATGTTTCAGTATTCCCATACTGAAGATATAGATGATGCTTTCAGTATTCACATACTGGAGATACAGATGGTGATAGTTCAGTATTCACATACTGAAGATGTAGATGATGATGGTTTAGATGGTGATGTGCTAACGAAGCCTCTGTCCCGAGTAAAGTTCGAACACTTTCGAGACAAGCTTGGTGTGGTTTGGAAAGACCTTCCTTGAAAGGGGGAGTAGTGATGTTGCAATGGGATTGTATCATCCTGGGACATATGTCCAGAAATGATCCAGAGACCTCGGTCTTCGAGAATGAAGAGGGATTGTATCATCCTGGGACATATGTCCAGAAGTGATCCGGTGACCTCGGTCATCGAGAATGTAGCAGGATTGTATCATCCTTGAACTTCGGTTCAGAACGGATCCGGTGAACTTCGGTCATCGAGAAGGTGGCAGGATTGTATCATCCTTGGGCTTTGGTTCAGAATGGATCCGGTGAACTTCGGTCATCGAGAAGGTGGCAGGATTGTATCATCCTTGGACTTCGGTTCAGAATGGATCCGATGAACTTCGGTCATTGAGAAGGTGGCAGGATTGTATCATCCTTGAACTTTGGTTCAGAACGAATCCGGTGAACTTCGGTCATCGAGAAGGTAGTAGGATTGTATCATCCTTGAACCTCGGTTCAGAATAGATCCGGTGACTTCGGTACTCGAGAACGTGTGTTGATCCCGTAATTCCAATAGGAAGGATTCTCTGAGTTCCACAACTGTGTTGATCCCGTAATTCCGAAAGGAAGGATCGTTAGTAACTCCGTAAAGACCTAAATCCTGTAATTTCGAAAGGAAGGATCATTGAATTGATCCCGTAATTCCAATAGGAAGGATTGTCTGAGTTCCACAGATGTGTTGATCCCGTAATTCCGAAAGGAAGGATCGTTAGTAACTTCGTAAAGACCTAAATCCCATAATTCTTAAAGGAAGGATCGTTGGTAGCTCCGTAAAGACTTGAACCCGTAATTCCAACAAGAAGGATTGTTTGAGTTCCACAACTGTGTTGATCGCATAATTCCGAAAGGAAGGATCATTAGTAACTCCGTAAAGACCTAAATCCCGTAATTCCGAAAGGAAGGATCATTGAATTGATCCCGTAATTCCAATAGGAAGGATTGTCCAAGTTCCACAGATGTGTTGATCCCGTAATTCCGAAAGGAAGGATCGTCAGTAACTTCGTAAAGACCTAAATCCCGTAATTCCAAAAGGAAGGATCATTGGTAGCTCCGTAAAGACTTGATCCCGTAATTCCAACAGGAAGGATTGTCTGAGTTCCACAGATGTGTTGATCCCGTAATTCCAATAGGAAGGATTGTCTGAGTTCCACAAATGTGTTGATCCCATAATTCCGAAAGGAAGGATCGTTAGCAACTCCGTAAAGACCTAAATCCCGTAATTTCGAAAGGAAGGATCGTTAGTAGCTCCGTAAAGACTTGATCCCGTAATTCCGAAAGGAAGGACCGTCTGAGCTCCACAAATGTGTTGATCTCGTAATTCCGAAAGGAAGGATCGTTAGTAACTCCGTAAAGACCTAAATCCCGTAATTTCGACAAGAAGGATCGTCTGAGTACCACAGACATGTTGATCCCGTAATTCCGAAAGGAAGGATCATGTTGATGTTTTGATGATGATGATGTTGATGTTTTGATGATGATGATGTACTGATCGAAAGATCAGAGTGTGATGATGATGATATTTTGATGTTTTGATGATGTTGAATGTTTTGATCATAATGATGCTTTGATGATGTTGATGTTTTCATGATGATGATGTTTTTGTGGTGATGATGATGTACTGATCAAAATATCAGAGTATGATGATGATGTATTGATCGAACGATCAAGAGTATGATGATGATGATGTACTGATCGAAAGATCAGAGTGTGACGATGATGATGATCAGTATGTGATGATGACGACATACTGATCAAAAGATCAGAATATGATGATGATGATTCTGTTCGAGAGTTGAAGTATGATGATGGTGCTGATCACGATGTTACTAATCAGAATGTGATGATGTTGCTGATCAAAAGGTCAAAATGCTGAAGATGTCTTTGCTGATCGAAAGATCAAAGTGCTGAAGATATTGCTGATCAAAATGCTGAAGATATTGGTGATGATCGAAAGGTCAAAGTGCTGAAGATGTTGCTGCTGATCGAAAGGTCAAAGTGTTGAAGATGTTGCTGATCAAAAGGTCAAAGTGCTGAAGATGTTGTTGATCGAAAGGTCTAAGTGCTGAAGATGTTGTTGAAGATGTTGTTGATTGAAAGATCAAAGTGTTGAAGATGTTGCTGATCAAAAGGTCAAAAGATGCTGATGTTGATTAAAGAGTTGCTGTCGTCAAATATTGAAGACGAAGACTATATGATGTTGAAAAGCTTCCAATGATTTATAGATGTGTTATCCTGATGATGTTGATGATGTCCTCTCCTACTATTGTTGTTGTTGATGTTGTTGTAGAATACCCTTCTTGTTAAGGGGGAGTGTTGAAATATTGTAACTTCGAAGAATATTCTATATGTATCTTTTGTGGTCCCCGATGGTCCTACCGGGAGAACCACTTGTATTATCTTGTACCCCGATGCTTCTAATCGGAAGAACTAATAAGAGTCATGAGGTTGTCCCCTCTATTTGTAAAGGTGGGTCATTAGCACCCCAGTGTGGTTACTTGAGCCTACATGTGTAACTCGAGCCTACATGATTAACTCGAGCCTACATGTCGGATGAGTTGATTCAAGTGAATAGATGAATATAAATAGGGTGTGGTGCTCCTCATTTGAGACACACACACTCTCACTTGCGTAGCACATTAGTGGAGAAGAGAAGTAGCTGGAGAAGCAAACCTCTAGGCTTTAGCCCTTGCCTCTATCTTGAATCTCAAAGTTGATCCTCCAAGGACATTAGTTAACACCTTACAATTTTGATGTAACCTCCTAATCCAAACATTAAAAAAAGGTAGAAAAAATTTCGCATGCCTAATAAGTAATTTTGCTTGAGTGAAGGGTACATTTTTACTAAGACCATGACAGAGGAGATAAACAATCAATGCCGCCAACATCAAGGTACATAGAGGGGTTGACGTGCTTGATTAAATGCCAATCCCCTACTCTCATACATGATAGGATCCAATGGAAACGTTGCAATCCTGAAACCCTGAACATTGTTAAGTTTGTTGAATTCTGAATGGGATCTAAAATTCTACTTTTTTCATGAGGTTCAATGAGGTTGGAACCACTCTCAAACATCTTGAAACAATTAATTGTAAAGTTAAAAATTTAAATTAAAGGGTAGAAAATGAAAGATATAGAGAATGCCACTTTTACTGTAAGAATTTAATATTACCATTTGATGTCACGGATGATTGTTTAGATTAGGTTGGGTTTTTTCTATTAGAGTAGTTTTTTTTTTAAATTGAATTTTTTGGGCCCACAGTTGCGGCTGTACGGTGTCATAAGCTATCGGTTGAACCAACTAGTTTTTCTAGAACTAGATCGATTCTGATAACACCGGTAATGTCATACCTTGTAAAGTGACAAGGGAAACTATTTACAGTGATCATATGTTTTTTGTTTGTTTGTAAGAAATGCCCGTCACTTGGGGCCAGTGTATTTCCACCATTGGGTAAGTAACTGCAACCCATGGGCATTTAAGTCGTCAAAATCATCCGGGGATCGCATTTGGCCAAGGCCACGCCAACCTTCCTGTGTTGGATTTTTGGGTGTCACCTCCTTACTAACTCACCCAAAGGGGATTTGAACTTGGATCTCCTTTGGCGAATGCCCGTTGTTGTCCGCCGATTGCACACCAGCAGCAGAAACTTTCCGAAAGCTGTCTCCTCACTTAGGAAAGTGGGAGAGGTGTGACCTTGGGGGCAAGCACAGAGCCAGGTATTGTCACCTACTCCTAGCTCCTCCGTTTAGGCTAACTCCTAACGAAGCCAAGGGGGGTAGTCCCTAATAAAGAGTTATCTAAGGCTCATTGTGGTTAAAGTATTTTAGTTGGTTACGGATGCGGATGGGTGTTATTTAGGAGTTATTATGATTAGAAGTGTTTATTTATTATGAGTATGACATATAATCAAAAGCAATCCACGTTGCTAACAAGAGATTTAAAAGATAAGTAATGATTCCAGACTTTAATTATGCATTCAAAGATAGAAATTAGAATAAACCACAGACAATTGATCAAAATAAGATAATTACGCAGATTAAAAAGGACCAGTGTCTTATGGAGTCAATAACACTGAAATGCGCAAAGAAAATAAGTCTAGGAATCAAACTAGTGAATATTAGGTTGTGCGAATGCTCTTTGTAGGTTTTAAGAATTTTATGTGCTCTTGATTAGGGTGTCAATGAAGGTTTATCAAAAGTCGGGAGAATATTCCAAGTTCACTCCGTTGAAGACATGTCGGGCTCGCCTAGTATCCCAGGTTGGTATCGCAAAGATTGACCAGCTAGCTAAGAAGCTTAGACAATGGGGTTCCGGCGCCTCTACTAGGAAGTACTTTAGAAAGTTCCCTACAATGCCGGTGCGTTGGCTGCAGGGTTTTAAATTTTATTAAGTTATTCTTGCAAGATTAAAGATCCAGTGTCGTTTCTGGGTACTCCGATTTGAGATTGGTCAGAGCATACTTCGACAGGGAGAGAACGAAGTTAATTAATTAGGGGGTGTGTGTTGCAAGATTTATTAAATCAATTAATTAGGACTCTTCGACAGAGAGCGCTCTTGACCCCGTCTTATGGTAGTGGTTCAAGAGACTTAGCAAATCTAAGATGCCTAATGCAGGGGTATGCAGTTCTATGAATGCTCTCTGATAGAGAGTGCTCTTGACTTGTGTTATTGCAAGTTAAAGAGTCTTACTTAATTCGTTAAACTTGAAAGAGAAATAAAACATAAAAAATCTAACTACCCAAGAGTCTCTTTCAGGCTTTTTGGGGCCCTAATTGAGAAAGCAAGGGGGTAAGTATACAGTAAGAAATTATGCAATGTTTAATCAAACAATCAAATCAATATTTGTCTTTATTTTAAAAACAACTAACTTAATTATGATCATGCAATTATCCTACCCTATTCTACCATTAGCAATTTATTAAAACAAAAATGAAAAGCATGACAATGAGACGATACAGGCTTCCCCCAAATGGGGGAAGAAGGGTGTGGGCGCCGTAATCCCACTCGCTTTTTTATTAATTTTTTACAATTTTGATGGCTTTGCTTTTTGCCTTTGCCTTGAAAAAACAGAGAGAGAAAGGGATGGAGAGAAGCGAGAAGATTTGTCTTTGTTGTTCTTGCTTGCTTCCTTGCTTGCTTAAGGCCCTTTGGGCTTTTCTCGATTCTTCCTGCAAATAAGAGCTTTAAACAATTCAAACGTTATGTGTTACTAAAAAATTTAAAGACAAAACTACAAACTAAACTCTCAAAAAAGGGGTAAAAACCAACGGTGAAAGAGGAGGAAAGAGAGAGGAGAAAAACCAAGGGAGAGATAAAAGGTAAAAAAGAGGGTTGTCCAAAGGCAAAAAGAGGGCAGCGAACTAAGTGAAAAGAGGGCTGTCCAAAAGGAAGAAAGAGAGGGCTGTCCAAAGCAAGAAAAAGGGGTGAAAACTAAGTAAAAAGAGGACAGCGAAGAGGAAGGAGGAAAGGCAATGGAAGGGAAGCCAAAGGATGGAAATAAGTAAACTAGGGCTTCCTAAGTAACCGGTAACCAAAATAACTTTATCTTGTGGATGGAACACAAGAGAGAGAGAGTTACTCCCAGCTTTTTTGTTGTAGCAAAAGATGACGAACCCTGTAGGTCCTGCAATTACAAAGTGTTAAACTCAAAATGGATGTTTTGAAGCATGGGATAGATGTAGCTGAGCTCACACCCTTCTACTGTCTATGAAGCCTGAATCACACCAAAACTCAATACAAGAAGTGAGACAAAATTATATGCTAGTATGCTAGGAAAATCAAATCAAGATCAACATTTTGTATTACTGACTACTCATATCCATCTAGATTTCAATTTACTTTGCATAAATAACCAAATTAAGACAACAAATGGCTATTCTACTTTGCCAATAACGGCCTTCTTGAGCTAGCAAAATATTTAATCACATACAAGTATTAAAAGAGAGGAGTTAGAGACAATATCACCTCAACCATGAGGAAATCACCATAATCAAAAGCCCATGGACCTCCAAAGTCGAATATCTTTATTAACAATTCCAAAGCAAATGCTTGATACAATTTTCTCAGAGTAACTTTAACTCAAAAGTTCCATCCCAATAGAGCTAAAGAAGCCTCTATTTATACAATGAAAGAAGAACCAAAACCCTAAAACCAGAAAACCAGACCTAACCGGCTTGACACACCACTGAAAGACTAGAGCTGAAGAAGATGAGCTAAGAGTGAGGGGAGGCCTCCACCTAGGAAAGGCACCCCCACTCCAACTCTGAACAGTGAAAACCAAGCCCAGAATGAGCCCACACGTGTGATGACGCTCCTGTTGGAGAGAGAGGGCGTGAGCATGAGAGAGGGGTGTGAGCTGGCTAAGGGAGGCGTGAGCTAGGTAAGGAAGAGCTGCTGCTAGGTCTGGAGGAGCCAATGCTGGTAGATCATAATGTAATCATCAGTCCTTGCCTCGATCAAATCATCAAACCAATGAGTGCTCTCCATCTCATCCAATTCGGGAGTTTAGTTGGAAATGACAATGCCGTTAACTGAATATATCTTTATTGCTTACTGAATGCTGACTGAAGCTGAGTTATGATAACTCCAATCATCATAAATGCCCATTGACATGTCACTCTGCATTTCATTTCACTGAATTTGGATTAATTTGGAGAGTTTTGGATTTTCTCCAAAATAACATTTTTCCCCAAAAATGACTTTTTTGAGAAAATGTGCGTTATATGTCCAATTGATGATCTGAAAGTTGGATCTGACTGGTTGGCCGATCAAGAATGATTTTTGGCTTAAGGTTAGAGCCTTCAATCACTGAATTCGGGGTCCGGATGACTAACTTATTACAAACGGGATTTTTCCATTTAATTTATGGAAAAATTAATTAAAAAACTTGGGGAAATAATTAAAAAATAAAAAAGTTAAATTTTTTTTTAACGCTTCCGGTAAATTTTTTTCGACATTTTTTTTATGGTCCTATTGACTTAAGACATGACCATGCTCTATTCTAATAATGCCTAGTAGGTTTATATACACTTAGTTGGGCTCTAATAATCCCTCGAGGCCCATAATTCAAAATGGGCATTCCAGCTTTGGAGGAAGCGGGAGAAAACCTCGTCAATTATACTCGGCTATAGGCAAAGCATAATTGTCAAGGGCAAAAAACTCCCTGGAATACCTTAGTTGAGATTCTACGTCTTAGGAGACTGAACCACTCAAAACACCCTACTAGCACATTTTATTACAAACCCCGTGGGGCCATGGTCAAAATTATTCAAATGAAAAACTGGCTAGACACAAAGACAAATCAACTGATACACTGGAATCAAACATTGGACATGTTTGTCAACCGGCGACTCCTCAGGTAACCCAACTATGGTACAAAAAGGTTGGTAACATCTGGCTCCAACTGTGGGATAGGTTCTTGCTTGATCTATTGATAAAAAAGAGTGCGTGAGATTCCACGAATCTTTGGTACCTGCATGTAAACAGAAGTGTCTCAAGCCCATATATATGATAAAAATATGCCATAATGAAATACCAGAAAAATATTTTTGCTTTTTCAAAATAAAATACATGAAATAAACTTTTTCTTTTTTAGCATGTATAAGTGAAAATATAATACAAATGCTAATATACAAAAATAAGAAATTTTGGTACAACATTCTACATGGATATGATACATAAAATATAGTACAAAAATAAAGTACAAAAAATTACAACAAGGATGGGTTTAGAAAAGCCCTGGGATGACCCCTTGGTCATCTTGGAGGTTGTTTTGATAAAAGGGCTTCAAGTGCTGGCCGTTCATGGGCAGGTTTAATATTTCTCCATCCATGGTATTAAGGAGAAAAGAATTGGTGCTAGCCGTGTCGTAAATGATAAATGGGCCTTTCCAAAGGCTGTCAAATTTTCCATGCTTTCCAGGCTTCTCCCTTCTCTTATCCCATAAGAGAACAGTATCTCCTATTTGGAAAGCTCTCGACTTGGCTGACTTATCAAAAGTGCCCTTCATGCTTTCTTGATGTCTGAGTGACTGATCAAGGGCAGCGCTTCGGGATTCATCCAACTCTATGATATGATTGGTCCTCTGCTCCATTTCTGACTGTTCTATGCCATGCTCACTTAACATCTTGAATATAGGGATCTGCATGCTGACCGAAAGGGTGGCTGTGAGTCCACAAACCAACTCAAAAGGCGACTTTCCAGTTGAGTTCTTCTTAGTGATCCTATCTGCCCATATAGCATACTTAATCTTGCTATCCCATGATTTTTTATTATCCCCCACAGTTTTCTTAAAGATAGTCATCAAATTTTTATTAGTAGACTCAGCGAGTCCATTGCCCTGTGGATGGTAATCTGATGAATGGGATAGGATAATGCCATATTTAAAACATAAGTCCTTCATTTTTTTGGAACTAAAAGCTTTGACATTATTGGTTGTTATCTTAAGGGGAGTTCCGAATCTGGTGATCATTCTTTCCTCGATGAAATCTATAACAACTTTCTCAGTGGCAGTCTTAGTGGGTATAGCCTCTACCCACTTGGTGAAATAATCGGTTGTTGTGATAATCCAACAAAAACCATTGCTAGAGTTATCCTTAAATTTGCCAATAAAATCAAGCCCCCACTGCTGAAAAGGGGCAAGGACCACAACCGGAGTAAGGGGAAGAGTAGCCAACTTCTGCTTGCCAGTGAAAAGCTGGCACTCTTGGCAACACTTGACATGCTTGTGGGCATCTGAAAAAATAGTGGGCCAATAGTAACCAGCTCTCAAGATTTTGTGGGCAGTTGTATTTGCTGCATAATGGCCTCCACAAAATCCTGAGTGAAGCTCTGCTAAGATCATCTTGGAATCCTGTTCGTTGATGCACCTAAGTATGATACCATCTAGGTTCCTCCAACCCAGACCCTCTTGGGTAAGGCAATGCCTAGAAGTCTTAAGTCTCAAAGCCCTACGCTTGTGACCTTTGAGGTGATCAGGGAAAGTGAGATGGAGAAGGAAGAAAATGATGTCGGAATACCAATGATTATCAAGCTCTTGAAGGGCAGGAGTCATGGTAGGCTGAGGGATATCGTTTTCTGCAATCATTTCAATGGCTTCTTTGTTTTTCTGAGTAAGCATTCTAGCAAGGCCTTGTCCTTTGATTAATTTAGTGGGCTTTATTTCAAGGTCATACTCCTGGATCTTGGACACCCATGTACCCTTTATTCCTAAACAATTCTTTTGAGACAGGATATCTTTAACAGTAGTGTGGGGAACATATCCAATGACCTTAGAGTACCCAATATAGGTCCTTAAATGTTTTAAAAATTTGACCAAGGCGTAAGCCTGCTTCGCGATGATGGTGTACTTTAGTTCGGGATTCTGCAAGGCTCTACTCATAAATGCTATAGGTTGCTCGAACCCTTCGAAGTTCTTTTGGAGCAACACACTGGCAATAGTGTCTTCAGAAGCAAATGAAAAGATCATAAAAACTTTTGCATAATCTGGGCTGACTAAGACTGGAGACCTGGTAATGGAATTCTTTATAGAATCAAAGGCTTTCCTTCCTTCACTGGTCGACACAAACTTGGCATTTTTCTTAAGTAAGGCCTGCATAGGTTTCATTAATTCAGCCAAGTTTGGAGTGAATCTTCTGATAAAATTTATATGACCATTGAAGGATTGGAGGGCTTTAACATTCTTAGGAAGGGGAATCTTTTTTATGGCCTCTACTCTTTCAGGATCAATTTTGACACCGTCCTTATTGATGATGTGTCCTAAGAGTTTTCCCTCTTTTATGCCCAAAACTGACTTAGCCGGATTTAAAGAAATGCCATACTTCCTACATCGCTCGAAAATCTGCCTAAGATGACAAACATGGCTGGATCTTTCTTTCGAAAAAACAGTGAGACCATCTTGATAGATTTCAATGATTTTACCATTCAACTCCTTGAAAGCATAATCCATGGCCCTTTGGAAAGTAGCTCCTGCATTTAAAAGGCCAAAGGGCATTCTCAGATATTCAAAAGTGCCCCAAGGAGTTGTGAAGGTGGTCTTATGCCTATCTTCCTCTTGAATGACTACTTGATTATAGCCAGAAAAACCATCTAGCATCGACATCATGCTTGATCCAGTGACCCGTTGGAGGAGGGTCTCCATGTTGGGGAGGGGGTAATTGTCCTTCTGACATGCTATGTTTAGATTTCTGAAATCTGTACATATCCTTAAACTCTCGTTCTTCTTTCTAACTACGACCAAGTTAGAACACCACGTTGAATGTCTTGTAGGAGCTATTATTCCTGCTGCTAACATTTTTTCTAACTCCTTTTTAATGATTGGTGCTAACTTAGGATTTATTTGTCTAAGTTTTTGTCTGAAAGGCTTGCCTTTTTGACATTCTGGTTTTAAGGGAATAGTATGTTGAAATACATCTTCCCTATAGGATTTGAGCTCGTCATAAGTTAAGGCAAATACATCCCTATACTCTTTGACCAAGTTTATGAGGCTGTTCCTTTCTTTTTCGGAAGTACCTTTTCCAATTTTTATAATTTTAGGTTCTGTTTCTGTCCTAATGTTGATTTCAATGTAATCCCCCGGTTTCATCTGCTCAACATTGCTTTTTCTTCTGTCCTGTTTGTCAAAGATGTTTTCCAAGGCAACAAGACCACGTGGGACAAGATTGTTAAACTGGTCGCGTTCTCCATAATATTCGTTATTTTCTTCCTGATCATTTACTTTAAAGTTTAGGAATTCATCGACATTGTGAATGAATCTCAAAATTTGCTCATCATCTTTGAAGACCTGCCAATGTTCAACATTATCAGGAACAGAAGGTTTGAAGTTAATCTCTAAAGGATAATCCCCCTCTAACATCTCATCCGATGGCTGAAGAGTTGACGCTAAAACTGCAAGCTTATCGGAGGCACTATTCTGATCTCTAGGGACTGCTTCTATGTTAAGGGCATCAAAGAATTCCATTGTATCCCAGATTGCATTTCTAAATTTTTTAAGTCTTTCACACTTACATGCAAACCGACCCTTAACTTGTTGGACAATTAAGTCAGAGTCCCCTTTAATATTAAGCAACTTGATCCCCATGTCCTTGGCAATCTCAATGCCCAGTAGAAGTGCCTCATACTCCACCACATTGTTAGTTGCTTCGAATTCCAATCTGAAAGCAAAGTTGAAAACCTTACCCTTTGGTGAAATAATGACAACACCAGCCCCTTTTCTTATTCTAGAGTAAGCACCATCAAAATTCATTCTCCACAATTCACTAAGTTTTTCAGTCGTTATCTCTTCTTGGAGGGGTTCCAAGAAGGTGGAGTTGATTTGATAGGTACCATTTTCATTAGTGTGGTAAGCATACTCATTCAATGGTCTTTGAGGGTTTTCAACATGGTGTCTTTTTTCCTTTTCAGAATACAACTTAACAAGTGAGAACTCTGATGCTGGTACGGTGGCATAGGTCCAATCCATCTGGATTGATCCTCCCAAAGTGGCACCCCATTTCCTAGAAAGCAACATTCCCCATTTGTCCGGAACATCAATAACAAGGATATCCATGGTGATTTGGATATCCGGATATTTAGCCAATCTAACTAACTGGTTCTCAATCATCCCTTCAACTTTAACCGATCTAGAGTCCATGGCACATACATTCTGGTATGGCCTTGTGGTTCTTAAGTCAAGCTGCTGCATGACTTTTTTGGTCATGATGCTGGAACTAGATCCCGAGTCTAACATACAATTGTGTAGAAGAAGATCACCCATCATTAGTGATACGTAAAAAGGGGGATGATCTTCTTTTCTTGGGTCCCTAGTATGTAGAACTATAGGCGGATCGGTAAAGACATTATTTGAAGTTCGCTCCACGGTATCAGAAAAAGTGACCTTCTTAGGGGTAAGGGGCTTTACAGGATTTGAAGGACTTTCTTCAGTTTGAGGATCAACATTACTTGGAGGGTCTAGGATTTTCAAATGTCTCTCTCTTTGGCCAAGGATTTTACATAATTGAAAAACTGGAACAGGGACTTTTGTATTTGCTAGCCAACTACCTAAGTCAAAACTTAAATCAACAATTTCTTTAGTTTCTACTTCTTTGGGAGGATTAGGAGCTGTTACCTTAGGAATATTCTGTGCAGAAGACCCCTTTCTTTGATAAGTTATTCCTTTGAAGTTTTGAGTGTTGTTGATCTGCTTGGCTGAAGGCATCTCACCATAGTATTGAGTTAAGTTGTCAACTTTCTTTTCATAACGATTGGCCTGTGGCCAATTTCCTATGGAGATGGTAGGGATGTCATCTATGTTGTTAATAAAATCAGGCTCGCTTGTCGACATATTCGGACCACAACCTTTAGGGTGACCATGCTCCTGAACATAGCATGCATAGTGGCAGCCAGATTCCTCATGGATATCTCTGCATGCTCTGCAAAATGGTTTATACTGCTCAAGAATGTTAGCGGCCTCTAGCTGATGAGGAGGCCTCTGCTCATGGTTGGGAGGCTTTCTTTGCCAAGTTGGCTTGGCAGGAAAGGTTCTAGGAACAGGCTGAGTTTGAGTTCTTTCCATCCTTATCACCCTATTTTGAATCTCCTTCAACTGCGCTAAGTGTTTTTGTTCTGCTTCGTCCATATTTTTCTTCATCTCCCTTTTCATTTCAATCATCTGCTTTTCATAGGCATCCTTCATAGCTGATAAAGGATCCTTGTCTTTAGGTTCACTAATTTTCAAAGGAGTTGAAGTCCTTGAATAACCTTGGAGGTTAGATTCACCAGATGACTGCATGTTCAAATCAATTTTAATTGCCATTTCCTGAGCTTGGAGCAAGTTAGCAGGCTCCTTGTCTCTTATCTGGTATTGCATTTTGCCACTAAGTGCCTCAATGTAATAGACAAGAATGGTGGGTGCAGTTGGGGCATAATCAGTAGGGATGGCTTTTGATAATTCAGTGAACCTAGTATTGAACTCGTCCATTGTTTCCGTATCCTTCTTTTTTATGTTGGTCAAGGACGCAAGTTGATGCCGAGGTTCTTTCTTTTCATCGAACTTGTTGGTGAAAGCGGTTTTGAAGGCAGCTAGAGTATCAAAAGCATTATTTGGTAAATTGTTATACCAGTCGTCGGCCTTTCCATCCAAAGATAGAGTAATTAACTTCATGTATACGTCATCATGTTGGCTAACAGGGTCACTGACATAAGCATTGATGCACCTAGAAAAGTTCCTGAGGTGCATGGCAGAGGTAGTGGCATCAGTGTCGGTATACATCGGGAGCTTCTCGACAGCTTTGTTTGGAAGACGGTGGGGTTGACCTACTATCTGAGAAAAGTCGAGCTGAGTAAACTACTCACCCATTATGTCGGAAACAAAGGTATTAGTTTCTAAAAATAAACTATGGATATCTGATAAAGACTGAGATCTGAGATCTTCAAGGATCCTATGAGAAGTAAGTTTATTTATCCTTCTCCTATAAACCTTTTTAGGCTCAGGGATAAACCTAAGTAAACGTTCATAGTTTCTTCTGGTTGAATACCTTGGTAAAATTAATGACAATGGAGTCACCAGATGGATTTCAAGTCTAAGATCAGCGAGGTGATTCAACTAAAAATCTATCAAAAAAGGTAAAAACTAGAAAAAACTAAGGTCGTCCAGGAACACAAAATTTGTCCCCGGCAACGACGCCAAAAGATGTTGTCCGCCGATTGCACACCAGCAGCAGAAACTTTCCGAAAGCTGTCTCCTCACTTAGTAAAGTGGGAGGGGTGTGACCTTGGGGGCAAGCATAGAGCTAAGTACTGTCACCTACTCCTAGTTCCTCCATTTAGGCTAACTCCTAACGAAGCCAAGGGGGGTAATCCCTGACAAAGAGTTATCTAAGGCTCAATGTGGTTAAAGTGTTTTAGTTGGTTACGGATGTGAATGGGTGTTATTTAGGAGTTATTATGATTAGAAGTGTTCATTTATTATGAGTATGACACATAATCAAAAGCAATCCACGTTGCTAACAAGAGATTTAAAAGATAAGTAATGATTCCAAACTTTAATTATGCATTCAGAGATAGAAATTATAATAAACCACAGACAATTGATCAAAATAAGATAATTATGTAGATTAAAAAGGACCAGTGCCTTATGGAGTCAATAACACTAAAATGCGCAAAGAAAAATAAGTCTAGGAATCAAACTATTGAATATTAGGTTGTGTGAGTGCTCTTGGTAGGTTTTAAGAATTGTGTGTGCTCTTGATTAGGGTGTCAACGAAGGTTTGTCAAAAGCCGGGAGAATATTCCAAGTTCACTTCGTTGAAGACATGTCGGGCTCGCCCAGTATCTTAGGCTGGTATCGCAAAGATTGACCAGCTAGCTGAGAAGCTTAGACAACGGGGTTTCGACGCCTCTACTAGGAAGTACTTTAGAAAGTTCCCTACAACGTCGGTGCGTTGGTTGCGGCATTTTAAATTTTATTAAGTTTTTCTTGAAAGATTAAAGATCCAGTGCCATTTCTGGGTAGTCCTATTTGAGATCGGTTAGAGCATACTCTGGTAAGGAGAGAACGAAGTTAATTAATTAGGGGGTGTGTGTTGCAAGTTTTATTAAATCAATTAATTAGGACTCTTCGACAGAGAGCGCTGTTGACACCGTCTTATGGCAGTGGTTCAAGAGACTTAGCTAATCTAAGATGCCTAATGCAGGGGTATGCAGTTCTATGAATGCTCTCCGATAGAGAGTGCTCTTGACTTGTGTTACTGCAAGTTCAAGAGTCTTACTTAATTTGTTAAACTTGAAAGAGAAATAAAACATAAAAAATCTAACTACCCAAGAGTCTCTTTCAGGCTTTTTAGGGCCCTAATTGGGAAAGCAAGGGGGTAAGTATACAGTAAGAAATTATGCAATGTTTAATCAAACAATCAAATCAATATTTTTCTTTATTTTCAAAACATCAACTAACTTAATTATGATCATGTAATTATCCTACCCTATTCTACCATTGGCAATTTATTAAAACAAAAATGGAAAGCATGACAATGTGACGATACAGGCTTCCCCCAAATGGGGGAAGAAGGGTGTGGGAGCTGTAATCCCACTCGCTTTTTTTATTAATTTTTTACAATTTTGATGGCTTTGCTTTTTGCCTTTGCCTTGAAAGAACAGGGAGAGAAATGGATGGAGAGAAGAGGGAAGATTTGTCTTTTTTGTTCTTGCTTGCTTCCTTGCTTGCTTAAGGCCCTTTGGGCTTTTCTCGATTCTTTCTGCAAATAAGAGCTTTAAACAATTCAAACGTTATGTGTTACTAAAAAATTTAAAGACAAAACTACAAGCTAAACTCTCAAAAAAGGGGTAAAAACCAGCGGAGAAAGAGGAGGAAAGAGAGAGGAGAAAAACCAAGAAAATGGAGAGATAAAAGGTAAAAAAGAGGGCTGTCCTAAAGGTGAAAAAGAGAGCTGTCCAAAGGCAAAAAGAGGGCTGTAAAACAGTAAAAAAGAGGGCAGCGAACTAAGTGAAAGAAGAGCTGTCCAAAAGGAAGAAAGAGAGGGCTGTCCAAAGCAAGAAAAATGGGTGAAAACTAAGTAAAAAGAGGGCAGCGAAGAGGAAGGAGGAAAGGCAAGCCAAACAAGGCAATGGAAGGGAAGCCAAATGATGGAAAGAAGTAAACTAGGGCTTCCTAAGTAACCGGTAACCAAAATAACTTTATCTTGTGGATGGAACACAAGAGAGAGAGTGTTACTCCCAGCTTTCTTTTTGTAGCAAAAGATGACGAACCCTGTAGGTCCTGCAATTACAAAGTGTTAAACTCAAAATGGTTTTTTTGAAGCATGGGATAGAAGCAGCTGAGCTCACACCCTTCTACAATCTGTGAAGCCTGAATCACACCAAAACTCAATACAAAAAGTGAGATAAAATTATATGCTAGTATGCTAGTAAAATCAAATAAAGATCAACATTTTGTATTACTGACTACTCATTTCCATCTAGATATCAATCTACTTTGCATAAATAACCAAATTGAGACAACAAATGGCTATTCTACTGTGCCAACAATGGCCTTCTTGAGCTAGCAAAATATTTAATCACATACAAGTATTAAAAGAGAGGAGCTAGAGACAATATCACCTCAACCATGAGGAAATCACCACAATCAAAAGCCCATGGACCTCCAAAGTCGAATATCTTTATTAACAATTCCGAAGCAAATGCTTGATACAATTTTCTTAGAGTAACTTTGACCCAAAAATTCCATCCCAATAGAGCCAAAGAAGCCTCTATTTATATAATGAAAGAAGACCCAAAACCCTAAAACCAGAGAACTAGACCTAACCGGCCCGACACACCACTGAAAGACCAGAGCTGAAGAAGATGAGCTAAGAGTGAGGGGAGGCCTCCACCTAGGCAAGGCGCCCCCACTCCAACCGTAAACAGTGAAAACCAAGCCCAGAATGAGCCCACACGTGTGATGACGCCCTTGTTGGAGAGAGAGGGCGTGAGCATGAGAGAGGGGCGTGAGCTAGGTAAGGAAGAGTTGCTGCTAGGTTTGGAGGAGCCACTGTCGATAGATCATAATGTAATCAGGAGTCCCTACCTCGATCATATCATGAAACCAATGAGTGCTCTCCATCTCATCCAATTCGGGAGTTTAGCTAGAGATGACAATGCCGTTAACTGAATATATCTTTATTGCTAACTGAATGCTGACTGAAGCTGAGTTATGATAACTCCAATCATCGTAGATGTCCATTGACATGTCACTCTGCATTTCATTTCATTGAATTTGGATTAATTTGGAGAGTTTTGGATTTTCTCCAAAATAATCATTTTTTTCCCCAAAAATGACTTTTTTGAGAAAATATGCGTTATATGTCTGCTTGATGATCCGAAAGTTGGATCTGACTGGCTGGCCGATCAAGAATGATTTTTGGGTTAACGTTAGAGCCTTCAATAACTGAATTCGGGGTTCGGATGACTAACTTATTACATACGGAATTTTTCGATTTAATTTATGGAAAAATTAATTAAAAAACTCAGGTAAATAATTAAAAAATTAAATTTTTTTTTTTTTAACGCGTCTGGTAAAAATTTTTCGAAAATTTTTCGATGGTCCTATTGACTTAGGACATGACCATGTTCTATTCTAATAATGCCTAGTAGGTTTATATACACTTAGTTGGGCTCTAATAACCCCTCGAGGCCCAGAATTCAAATTCGTGCTTTCCAGCTTTGGAGGAAGCGGGAGAAAACCTCGTCAATTATACTCGGCTATAGGCAAAGCATAATTTTCAAGGGCAAAAAACTCCCTGGAATACCTTATTTGAGAGTCTACGTCTTAGGAGACCGAACCACTCAAAACACCCTACTAGTACATTTTATTACAAACCTCGTGAGGCCATGGTCAAAATTATTCAAATGAAAAACTGGCTAGACACAAAGACGGATCAATTGATACACTGGAATCAAACATTGGACATGTTTGTCAACTGGCGACTCCTCAGGTAACCCAACTATGGTACAAAAAAGTTGGTAACACCTGTCCCTTGACCAAGTGAGCTAGCGAGGTTTGACTACAATGATCATATGTTATTGTGATTGTTAAGATTACAAAATACTTTTGTTACTTGTATAAAAGTTAGATCTTTATATTCAAACTGGTTAAACAAGGGAAATATTTATGATTGTTCATACCTCAACCCCATTGTAGTTGTTGCTGTTATAATTGTAGAAATTTATGGATGCAGGTCTGATTTTATTTGTGTTTAATTGAGACTTTTCAATTGGTCGATAGGTATTGACTCCGTGGTATGTTTTTCTATACAAATTCATGTATGATGGGTAGGGGTTAAGCATATTAGTCTTATGACAAGGATATTTGCGATAAATTTAGGATTTTAAACAGTGGAGGTATGGATCGAATATACATGGATGGATTATATACCTAGAGGATTGTACCATGGGAGTTGTAAGCCATGCCTATAGTAGTCTCTTTGACTTTTCTCTTTGTCAGTAGCATGGTAATCCATTCTAACTAATGCCAAATGTTTTAGTTTACTACTAGTGTCTGTTGAGCTTGAAAACTGACTGTTTGATCAATCCCACTCTTTGGTAAACTTCCCAAGATACTTACCCATAAAAAACAAGAGAAGGTTCCATAGGTAGAAAAGGTACGTCAAATCCATGGTGCAAGTTTTTATAAATTTATTACCATCATTGTAGAAGAATAAATTCATAATTCTATTGGGAAATTAATCCTGAGATTATATTAGTTCTTCCTTGTACAAAAAGTTCATATAACTTGTCAAACTCTTTAGAATGTATTGGAATTTATGCAAATGCATGCTTGACAGTGTTCCAGTCTTTGTTTTGTAGGAAATTCACTGTGATACAGTTTATAGTAGTGAGTTTTCTAGAGAAAATGGAACTTTGGATAGGCAGGATAATCAAACTAATTTCACTGCTCAATTTGATAGAATTCGTTCTCAATAATATATATCAGCTTTGTTTTAATGATATTGGATGCTTATGCAGTATTGGGGATTCTTTAGATCTTGTACCAATAGGGGCATTCCATGGCCGTGGAAAGCGTACCGGTATGTGCTTCACAAAATGTATTGCATTAGAAGGAATTTATATTTTGTTTTTTGTTTTTTTATATGTTCTTACTGGAAGGGTTATCTTATTTGATTTTCCATGCTTTGTGGAAGACTTGTGCAATTTTTTTAGAGTGAGAACCATCTCTATATTGGTTTTGAGTGTCGTCATCCTATTAAATTGCAGGAGTTTATGGTGCGTTTCTTCTTGCATGTTATGATGAAGAGACAGAAGAATATCAAAGTGTGTGTAAAATAGGTAATGGAGTTTAAAGGTTCCCGTTCTATTAATGATGTGGATTTGATTAAATTTACTGGTTGCTCAGATACTTTATTTAGGTCAGTATGACTCTATGTGTGTTTTGGTAGTTTTAAACAAAAGTTTCCATTGTTCAAAATTAGGTACGGGTTTTACTGAAGTCGTCCTTGAAGAGCGTTCTGATAGCTTGCGGAGTAAAGTCATCACAAAGCCAAAGGTGGATTGTTCTCTTTCAAAATAGTTCTATGTGAAAATACATTAATGTTTAAATTTTTAATAACTTTTCAGCTTTAAAATATCTTGGAGTAGTTTTGTTGACTTGTTGCCTACTTTCAGCCTTATTATCGTTATGGCGAGACATTAGGAGTCGATGTTTGGTTTGAGCCTTCGGAGGTAAACACTTTGATTGCATAGAAATATTCTGGTTGGACTTTACTGTTATGTCAAATTGTAGAATTTTAAAGTGCATCATGGAAATTTGCACTTGTTTCACTTAGGAAAACAAAGAAATAAATTCAATTTTTTTCTCGCCTTTCTAATGAATAAATGGTTTGCACATTGTCCACTTTGATTCATTGAAGGTTAAATTTTTGGTTGTTAGCGTCCGGTAGTCCAAATCAAAGTGTATATACAAGAGTTTTAATGCTTCATATTGCAGAATAACATTTCAATTGAAGATGAGGGTTCTTATAACATGGAATGAGCTGGTAAATGTATTTGTGGCTTGTATTTAGTTGACAGTAATTCGTTCTCCAGAATTGCTTCAATGAAACATAGGAGTGCTGGCATATTATCATCATGGTCATAAACCTTGAAAGGTTTTAGGAGTGCAAAGATATGAGGTTTCAAATGCTGGTGTTAGTGCTAGTGTATGTTGCTATCGTTATCCCCTTTAGTTATTAATATTATTCACTTCAAAGTATTTTGTTCAGTTTGTAGCTTGTGATGATCATATCTTATGATTATGGATATCATTAGCTATCAAAATGCTATGCGGGGAAGATAATAGAATCACCTAATTTAAGAACAAATATTACTAGAAAAGAATGTTTTTACATGGAGGGCTTGAGTGGTTCTCAGATAAGAGAATGATTACAATATAAAATAACGACAATGTCCCATATTTAGGGTACTCATTCGATAAAATAACGGTCTTCACTACCTCAATCATGGAATCCCACCCCTCATAAAAATCCCCTAAACTGGGCTGGTCCGTGTTTGCAAACTTCTACAAAGAAATGATAGGGTCCATGATCTTGATGGTGAGAGCTACCCTCTCCCACTAACAACCATCTAACACTCTATCCCTTATGTTTTTGAAGATGTTTGATTTGACTTTCTCCAAAAGAAACAAAACTTTGAAAAAACCATGGAACCAAGAGCAGTCTTGACCTCCTTCAACATTTTAAACATGATGAATGAGGAAAACCGAGTATTTGAAATCTTCAACAATGATAGATATGATGTGTGTACTCTTTATATATTGTGAGGGCATTAGTATGGTTTTGTACAAAATTGTGGATATGGTGTGCATCATCAATAAGACTTCCCATCCATATTACAACGGAAACAATAGATTTAAGTGCTAAATTCAAAGAATGAACAGAGCAAGTGTCCAAAATCTATGTGGATATTTTGTTGAAGTATTGTAACTTCGGGAGATATTCTAGATGTATTGATTGTATTCCTCCACCAGGAGATGAGTTTGGTCATGTAAGAGTCATTGAAAGAATCAATGTAAACCTCCGGATGTAAGTTGGGTCAATAGTACCCAAGTGTCAATATAATAAATGTTATTTTTGGTGTCTTGCTAGACAAGTTGTCCCTGTTAGATCCTAGGACAAGTCAAGTGACAAATATAAATAGGGAGGTGCTCCCCTTCATTTGTACACACTCACTCAAGCAAGTTTGCAAGAGAGAGAAGAACAAGTGCGCCATAAAGAAGAGAGAAGGAGTTGTCTGGGTTTGACACTGCTCTGGTTGAGTTCTACACTGAGGAAGTTTTGCAAGGTTTTCTCCCTTATGGTTTCCCTGAGGAAAATCTTTGTGTTCTTTGTGTTTCTGTGCTTGTTGTTCTTTCGGTGATCCTACTAGTGAAAATTGTTTTAAGACATCATCTTAAGCAATTAAGATATCAGAGCCACCTTGAAAGGAAACAATGCATAGCTAGGGTTTGTTACTCCGAACAAATCCCTTGACAGATCAACCAGAAAAGAGGGTTCACACAACTTGCCCCAGAAGGGCGCATCTTTCTGTGGAAATAGAATTGAATTCCAAGAAGTTTCAATTTTGGACCAAACATTGCTGTCGGGAAAAACTAGGGCTTCAATTTTCCTGAGACTCCATCATCAATCTCAGAAAAAGCAAGATACAATCTAGCTTGCCTTTGGGAAGTCGCATCTTTTCCATCACTCAGCCCTACCAGTGATCCCATCTGAAAAAATAGGGTTTCTGCATCAAACCCAAGGTCATCCAGAAGAACGTAAGCCAAAAGCTGTATTCATCAAGTAAGTACTACTCCTTCAAATTCCATTTGAAGTTCTCATTCTGTTAAGATCACAATGAATACCAAGCTGGATGAAAAGCTTGAAGGTGCTGAAAACTTCAAAACATGGAAGTATTGGATCATGCTCATCCTAGAAGAAAATGATCTAGAAGGATTTATAAAGGAGGAAGTTGCAGAACTAGAAGAAACTGAAGCTAAGTCCAAATATAAGAAGGATATGATCAAGGCTAAAAGGATCATAGCCGACTCCATCAAAGATAACTTGATTCCTCAAGTATCCTCAAGGGAGACACCAAAAGAAATGTTTGATGCTCTATCTGACCTATTTGAAGGAAGAAACATCAATAGAAAGATGACCTTGAGGAATCACCTCAAAAGTGTAAGGGCTCAAAAGTCAGAAACCATGCAACCTTATTTTACAAGAGTAGCTCAAGTCAAGGAACAGTTGGAAGCTATTGGTGATATGGTTGAAGAAATAGAAGTTTCACTGACCACCTTTAATGGTCTTCCAAGAGATTGGGAATCCTTTATCCGAGGAATCTATTCAAGAAGAAGACTAACCAAGTTCCGATAGTTATGGGAAGAATGTGTTCAAGAAGAAAAAAGAATAACATCCAGAGAAGAAAAGCTAAATGAAAAGGAGGATCAAGCCTTGGCAGTCCATACCAAAGGCAAGAACAAGAGGAAGAGTTATGACCATCCTCCTAGAAAGACTCAAGGGTTTAAGAAGTCCAAGAAAGACTTATCAAATTATGAATGCTTCACTTGTCATAAGATGGGACACATTGCTATAAATTGTTCCATGAAAGCAAAACGAGTCAA
Organism: Pseudotsuga menziesii; assembly: GCA_001517045.1. Lineage (NCBI taxonomy): Eukaryota > Viridiplantae > Streptophyta > Pinopsida > Pinales > Pinaceae > Pseudotsuga > Pseudotsuga menziesii. The sequence goes on along the minus strand of LPNX010008629.1, from coordinate 176,362 downwards.
AAAAGATTTCAGGTCCATGCTGCTGAAGACAATGATCAAGAAGATGAAGAGAAAGCTAAGGAGGATGAAGACTCTTGTGAAGAAGATGTCTTGATCTTTGCACTCACAGGTTCAGTCTCACCAGAGTATCACACCTGGCTAGTAGATAGTGGTGCCTCCAAGCACATGACAGGTTATAAGGACTCACTCTCATGTCTTGTACAAAAGGAGTCCCCACACAAAGTAATGCTTGGAGATGGTTACCGATATCCCATCAAAGGAATGGGAGAGGCCTCCTATAAGTTGGACTCTGAAAAGTCCATGAAGATGAAGGATATCCTGTATGTCCTAGGACTAAAGAAGAACCTTCTTTCTATCTTAGCCTTGGATAAGAAAGGGTTCAGAGTTGCTTTTGTGGATGGAGAAGTTCTCATTGGGGACAAAAGGAAAAACCATAGATGATGTAGTAGTACTTGGAGTTGAAGAAGGAGGACTCTACATATTAAAGGGACATGTAGATTCAAGATTAATGACTAGTACCATAAGCCCATGTGAGCTATGGAACAGAAGGCTTGCTCATATACACTACAAAGCATTGCCAATTGTGAGCAAGGTTGTGACTGGTTTACCAGAGATTCAGATAGATCATGAAGGAGCATGCAAAGAATGTGCACAAGGAAAGAATACTAAGAACCCTTATCCAAACAGTGACAACACAGCAAAAGGGATCTTAGATATTATCCATTCAGATATATGCGGGCCAATGCAAACTACTTCATTAAGCGGGTATGTTTACTATGCTTCCTTTATTGATGATTACTCTACAAGACTTGGATATATTTCTTGAAAAAGAAGGATGAAGTGTTTGAAAGGTTGAAAGAGTTTAAGGCCTTGGTAGAAAACCTCTCTGAAAACAGGATCAAGATATTGAGGCCAGATAATGGAGGAGAGTTCACATCAAGTGAATTCAATGAGTATTGCAAAGAAGCTGGGATTAAGAGGGAGCTCACCATCGCCTATAATTCACAACAAAATGGTGTGGCAGAAAGAAAGAAGAGATCTATCATGGAAGCTGTGAAAGCTATGATACATGATCAAGATCTACCTATGTACCTATGGGCATAAGCAACCAAAACAACCGTATACGTACAGATTAGAATCTCCCACAGTGCCCTTGGGAACAAGACTCCAGAAGAGATGTTTACCGGAGAAAAGCCTGAAGTAAGTCACCTAAAGATATTTGGTTGTTCGATATACATACACATTCCCAAGGAAAAAAGGTCAAAGTTAGATCCTTCAGGAAAGAAGGGATTGTTTGTAGGATATAATGAGCAATCAAAAGCTTATCGAATCTATATCCTAGGATATCGTCAAATTGAATTAAGCAGAGATGTTACCTTTGACAAAGATACAACCTTCAAAAAATCATAGAAAGACAAGGAAGATGAAGAGGAGCATGAAACTCCTAGAGCTACAAAAGGTCCTAAACCAGTTAGGAGCGAAGAAGAAGATCAAATGCCCGAGGATCATGATATGATAGAACCTCAAAGACCTGAAGAATTTCCTGGTGAAATGATCTCACAAAAGAGAAAACCTGCTTGTGCTCGTGAAGTAATCGAAGAAGCAAAAAGACATGGTGTCCCAGAAGGAACCATCAGAGAAAGAAAGAAGCCAAAGCCATACCCTAGTTATGTAGCTTTGATGTGTGATCTCGTTGATAAAGAATCGAAATGTTTCGAAGAAGCAACAAAGAAGGAGTGGGTTGATGCAATGGCCGAGGAATACCAATACATTATAAAGAATGATGTATGGGAAATAGTACCAAGACCAATAAACAAGTCAAGCACTCAACACTCAGCAGATGGTAATATACAAAAGTACAAGGCAAGATTCGTAGCTCGCAGAGTCTCCCAAAAGGAAGGCATGGACTATGAGGAGACCTTTGCACCAATAGCTAGGTACACCTTGTTGTCCATCGATTGCACACCAGCAGCAGAAACTTTTCGAAAGCTGTCTCCTCACTTAGGAAAGCGGGAGAGGTGTGACCTTGGGGGCAAGCACAGAGCTAGGTACTGTCACCTACTCCTAGCTCCTCCGTTTAGGCTAACTCCTAACGAAGCCAAGGGGGGTAGTCCCTAACAAAGAGTTTTCTAAGGCTCAATGTGGTTAAAGTGTTTTAATTGGTTATGGATGCGGATGGGTGTTGTTTAGGAATTATTATGATTAGAAGTGTTTATTTATTATGAGGACGACACATAAATCAAAAGCAATCGACGTTGCTAGCAGGAGATTAGAAGATAAGAATGATTCTAGACTTAGTTAATTATGCATTCACAGATAGAAATTATAACAGGCCACAAACAAATGATTGAAAATAAAGTAATTACACATATTAAAAAGGACCAGTGCCTTATGGAGTCAAGATACTGAAATGCACAAAGAAATAAATAACAAGTCTAGAAATCAAACTAGTGAATATTAGGTTATGCGAGTTCTCTTGGTAGATTTTAAGAATTTTAAGTGCTCTTGATTAGGGTGTCAACGAAGGTCTGTCAATAAGCCGAGAGAATGTTCGAAGTTCATTCCGTTGAAGACATGTCAGGCCCGCCCAGTATCCTAGGCTGGTATCGCAGAGATTGACCAGCTAACTGAGAAGCTTAGACAACGAGGTTTCCGACGCCTCTACTAGGAAGTACCTTGGAAAATTCCCTACAACGTCGGTGCGTTGGTTATGGGTTTTAAATTTTATTAAGTTGTTCTTGCAAACTTAGAGATCCAGTGCCATTTCTGGGTACTCCGATTTTGAGGTCGGTCAGAGCATACACCGGCAAGGAGAGAACGAAGTTAATTAATTAGGGGGTGTCTGTTGCAAATTTTATTAAATCAATTAATTAGGACTCTCCGACAGAGAGCGCTCTTGACCCCGTCTTATGACAGTGGTTCAAGAGACTTAGCTAATCTAAGATGCCTAATGCAGGGGTATGTAGTTCTAAGTATGCTCTTCGATAGAGAGTGCTCTTGACTTGTGTTACTGCAAGTTCAAGAGACTTAATTATTTCATTAACTTGAATGAAACAAAAGAAACATAAAGATCTAACTACCCAAGAGTCTCTTTCAGGCTTTTTAGGGCCCTAATCGGGAAATCAAGGGGGTAAGCAGTAAGAAATTTATACAATGTCTAAGTAAATAATAAAATCATCATTTTTACTTCATTTTCAAAACATAATAAATTAATCAAAACATGAACTATTTTACTTATGATTATGCAACTATCCTATCTTATTCTACCATTAGCAGTTTATTAAACAAAAAGGAGAAAGCATGACAATGGGACGATACAGGCTTCCCCCAAATGGGGGAAGAGGGGTGTGGGAGCCGTAATCCCACTCGCTCTGTATTAATTTTTTACAATTTTTGATGACTTTGCTTTTGCCTTTTCCTGAAAGAACAAGGAGAGAAAGGGATGGAAAGAAGAGGTAAAATTTGTCTTTCTTGTTCTTTTTTGCCTCCTAGCTTGTCTTTAGCTTTTGGGCTTCTCTCGATTCTTCCTGCAAGTAAGAGCTTTAAACAATTCAAACGTTATATGTTAATCCAAAATTAAAGACATAAAACAACCAAGTAAACTCTCAAAGAGGGGTAAAAACCATCGGTGAAAGATGAGGAAAGAGAGAGGAGAAAGACTAAGGAAAGGGAGAGAGAAAAGGTGAAAAAGAGGGCTGTCTTAAAGCAAGAAAGAGGTAAAAAGAGGGCTGTCCAAAGGGTGAGTGTTATCCACTAATTTTGCACTTAGTTGGATTACCTGAGGAGCTGCCGGTTGACAGACATGTTCAATGTCTGATTCCAGTGTATCAGTTGATCCGTTTGCTTATCTAGCCAATATTGGCTAGTCACTTTTTTATTTGAATAATTTTGACCATGGCCTCGCGGGGTTTGTAATAAAATGTGCTAGTAGGATATTTTTGAGTGGTTCGGTCTCCTGGGACGTAGAATCTCAAATAGGGTATTCCAGGGAATTTTTTGCCCCTGACAATCATGCTTTGCGTTTAGCCGAATATAATTGATGAGGTTTTCTCCCGCTTCCTCCAAAGCTGGAATGCCCGATGTTGAATTCTGGGTCTTGGGGGGTTATTAGAGCCCAACTGAGTGTTATAAGCCTACTAGACATTATTTAGATAGATCATGGTCATGCCCTAAGTCATCTGGACATATAAAATTTTTTCAAAAAAATATTTTTCAAACAGTGAAAAATTATTTTTTAATTTTTTAATTTTTAATTACTTTTCCTAAGTTTTTTGGGTTAATTTTTCCATAAATTAAATGGAAAAAATCCGTTCGTGATCCGGACTCCGAATTCAGTGATTGATGACTCTAACTTTAAGCCAAAAATCATTCTTGATCAGCCAGCCAGTCAGAACCAACTTTTAGATCAACAATCGGACACCTAAGTCACCTGACACGGGGGC
>LPNX010008629.1:159010-169437 GCA_001517045.1 Pseudotsuga menziesii | reverse complement strand
TTCAAATCTCCTTCACCTGCACATAAAACTCACTCTCAATGCTTTGCTTCCTTCCAAATGACAAATAAAAACACAAAAAGTCGATTTTAAGTGAACCGGATTGTCTTTTTCGGGCCGTTACGTGTCCTGTTTGGGGGGTTCGTGTCCTAAAATCGCGATTCGCTCGAGTTTCGTGTCCGATTCGATGGACAGGTCGTGTCCCGATTTCGGATTCGACCGAAGGTCGAATCCCCTTCGTGTCGGACACGAATCCTGTCCGATTCGTTCCCCACGGGACACGAAGGGGGGTAACAGCGAATCCGGTTTCTTAGTCGGACACATAATGCCTTTTTACTCAAAAAAGTCAGTTTTGAGTAAAAAAATGATTTTGAGTAAAAAATGATTTTTATTAAAAAAATGACTATTTTGGAGAAAACTAAAACTCCAAATTAATCCAAATTCAGTAAAATAAAAGGCTAAATGACATCTCATGGAACACTTATGATGATTGGAGTTATCATAACTCAGCTTTAGTCATCATTAAGAGAGCAATTAATTTATTATCAGTTATCAGACATGTCATCTCCAGCTAAAGATGAGATGGAGAGCTCTCATTGGTCCGATGATTTGATCGAGGTGAAGACTGAAGCTTACACCATCAGTAGGCTTCCCAGACTTAACAAAGTAGGTTTCCAGACCTAGCAGGTAGCTTTCCCATGCAGCAGGGTTGGTTTTTTGGTTTTAGGGTTTTAGCACTCTCTCATTGTACAAATAGAGGCTCCTTTAGCTCTATTCGGATGGATCTTTATGCAAAGAACCTCTGGTGAATTACTGTAATGCTTGTTGCTTTGCAACCATATAATAAGTTTTAAGGCTTTGGAGGCATACATGGTGTGGAAATGTGGATGAACAATTGGAGAATGAGGTGAAATGTTTCAATTTTTGTCTTTTATTGATTAGGATTGGATAATAGCTCATGCTTGAGAAGGCTTCTATAAGCACGTAAGATTGATCATTTGATGTTACAATTTGATCTTCTATGGTTTTGTTTCTATGAATTAAAGTAACATCGATTATTCAGTTGTATGACATGCTCTTTATATTTTTATTTATCAAACATACATGATCTAATCCATTATTGCAAGTATTGAGTTGAAATTGTGCAGGTCATCTCATTGAAGCGAGTAGGAGTTTGAGCTCAGGTGCACCCTCTCCTCTCGAAGCCAAGGAAACTTCCAAAATTTCAAGATCCAAAAGGATCCAAACCCCATCAAAGTACCACAGGTTTGAGTGTTTCTTTCATATTATTCATCTCTCAAATTTTTATAAAATATTTATTTCCTTGGGATTAGGGCACGTTTTGGCTAAAGTGAACATTCATTCACTTAGCCTTTGCCCCGGTTGGCTGCCTTGTTTTTTTTTTTGCAGCCTTTTAGGCCTTCTTTTTGCAGCCATTCCTTCCCTTAGTTCACTGTCCACTTTTCCCCACTTCTCACTCTTTTGGACAACCCTCTTTTGCCTCCTCTTTTCACTTTTTGCAGCCCCTTTCCATCCTCTTTTTGGGCCATCTTTGGGGCTGTATTTTCATCCTTTTAGGCCTGTTATTTGCAGTCTTTACTTCCTTTTGTTCGCTGTCCACTTGTCCCCATTTTCACCCTTTTGGACAGCCCTCTTTTTTCTCTTTGTTTCTACTTTTTGCAGCCCCTTTCCATCCTCTTCTTTAGCCATCTTTTGGGCTGTACTTTCAGCCTTTTTTACCCTCATTTGCAGCCCTCTTTCTCTGATTCGTAGCCCTCTTTCTCCCTTCGTTTCCATCCTTCTTTGACTTGCCTTTTGTCCTCTTTTCACTCCCTTTCCCCCTCTCTTGCCTTGCCTTTCTCTTTCCTCTTCTCTCCCTTCTTTTCGGTAAGTTTGGGTAGTTGTTTTTTTCTAGTTTGTAGATTTATTTTCAAGTTATTTTTTATCAACTAATCCTATAACAAGTGTATGTCTAGAGCTCTTAGTTTCAGGTAGGTGAAGGAGACCCCAAAGGCCATAAGCAAGCAAGGAGTGCAAAAGAACAAAAAGACTCTCCCTCTTCTCTCAATCCCCTTCTTTACCTGTTCTTCCAAGAAGCAAATAACACATCATCATTGTAAAAAAACTAATAAAAAGGGCTACTGGGAGCAAGTCTCCTTTCTTTTATACTTCCGCTATTTGGGGGAAGGGTGTTGTGTCATTTTTCATGATTTTTTAGTGTAGTTTCCTTTAAGCAATTAGTTTAGTTTTTTGCTTAGTCTTAGTTTCCATTCTTTGTTAATTGCTAGTTGTTCCTTAGCATAAACACTAATTGCTAGATTTATTATTGCATTTTGGTATCTTGTTATATAATTGTCAAATCATAAAAAAAACCAAAATCTCTTGAATCTCACCGTAAGGTGGATCAAGAGTGCTCTCTTTCGGAGAGTTTAATCAACCACTTTCATCTTAATTGTTGTGCTTGTTTAATCAATTAATTATTTAAGACTCTTGAACTTGCAAAAACACAAGTCAAGAGCACTCTATCGGAGAGCATCCTAGGTTTTGACAATCCCTGCATTAGTTGCATATAGATTAGCTAAGTCTCTTGAACCACTGTCATAAGACGGGGTCAAGAGCGCTCTCTGTCGGAGAGTCTAATTAATTGTTTTAATAAAATCTTCAACACACATACCCCTTTAATTAATTAACTCCCTTCCCTCCTTGTCGGAGTATGCTCTGACCGATCCTAGATCGAAATACCCAGAAACGACATTGGATCTTTAAACCCTACAAGAGTAATTTAATAATCCTTAAACACCCTTAACCAACACACCGACGTTGTAGGGATCCTTCCAAAGTACTTCCTATTAGAGGCACCAGAACCTTCCACTGTCTTAGATTCCCGGCTAGCTGGTCACTTGACAATATCAGCCTGGGATACTGGGCAAGCCCGACATGTCTTAAATGGAGGAAACTTAGAAGAGTCTCTCGGCTTTGACAAACCTTCGTTGACACCCTAATCAAGAGCATTTTTAAAATTCTTAAAATCTACCAAGAGCACTTGCAAAACCTAATATTCACCAGCTTAATTCCTAGAATTTACTTCATGCATTTATTTGACTCCATAAGGCACTGGTCCTTTGTTATAATTGAGTAATCTTCTATCTTGTTCAACTGTCTATGGTTTATTTTTGCTGATTATATCTGAATGCTTAAGTTACAAGTCTGGAATATTTGCTTATCTTTCAATCTCTTGCTAGCAACGTGGATTGCTCTGATTTACGTGTTACATTCATAAACTTAATCATTTCTAATCATAAGTAACTCCTAAACAACACCCATCCGCATCCAAAACATCTTAAAACTTAACTTAAACATTGAGCCATAGAAAACTCTTTGTTAGGGACTACCCCCCTTGGCTTCGTTAGGAGTTAGCCTAAACGGAGGAGCTAGGAGTAGGTGACAGTACCTAGTTCTGTGCTTGCCCCCAAGGTCACACCTCTCCCACTTTCTCAAGTGAGGAGACAGCTTTCAATTGATTTCTGCTGCTGGTGTGCAATCAGCGGACAACATCTTTTAGCGTCGTTGCCGGGGACAAATCTTTTTGTTCCTGGACGACCTTTGTTTCTTTTAGTTTTTACCTTTTTTCCTTTATTTTTGGTATATTTTTAGTCCAATCACTCTTCGAAATTAGACTTAAGTCCACTTGGCGACTCCACTGTCAGTTAACACCTCAAGGTATTCTACTAGAAGAAACTCTGTAGGTTTGGTCGAATTCATCCTTGACCCCGAAAAGGTCTTAAGGAGGAGATTAAACAAACTATCTTCTTGCAGGATCCTTGCACAACTTGGATCTGAGTTTGTTTCAGAGATCCACATTTTATTTCCTGAAAACACTAATACCATTGTTTCTGACATAATGGGCGAGTATTTTACTTAGCTCGACTTTTCTCAGATAGCAGGTCAACCCCACCGTCTTCCAGACAAAGCTGTCGAGAAGCTTCCAATGTATACTGGCACTGATGCCATTACCTCCGCCATGCACCTTAGGAACTTTGCTAGGTGTATCAACGCTTATGTCAATGATCCGGTCAGCCGACATGATGATGTGTATATGAAGTTATTTGCTCTATCTCTGGATGGAAAGGCAGGCGAATGGTATATCAATTTACCAGACGATTCCTTTAATAGTCTAGCAGCTTTCAAAACTTTTTTCACCAACAAGTTCAGTGAAAAGAAAGAACTGTGGCATCAACTTGCGTCCTTGACCAACATAAAGAAGAAAGACACAGAAACAATGGATGAGTTCAATACTAGGTTCACGGAATTATCAAATGCCATCCCTACTGAGTATGCCCCAACTAAACCAACCATCCTAGTCTATTACATTGAGGCACTTAGTGGCAAAATGCAGTACCAGATCAGAAACAAGGATCCTGCTAACTTGCTCCAGGATCAGGAGATGGCAATCAAGATTGATCTGAACATGTAGTCTTCTGGTGAATCTAACCTCCACGGTTATTCAAGGTCTTCAACTCCGTTGAAAATCAGTGAACCAAAAGACAAGGATCCTTTATCAGCTATGAAGGATGCCTATGAAAAACAAATGATGGAGATGAAGAAAAATATGGAGGAGGCAGAGCATAAACACTTAGCACAGTTAAAAGAAATTCAAAATAGGGTGATCACAATGGAAAGAACTCAAACTCACTTCACTCCTAGAACCTTTCTTGCCAAGCCAACTTGGCAAAGAAAGCCTCCCAACCATGAGCAGAGGCCTCCCCATCAGCTAGATGCCGCTAACATGGTTGAGCAGTATAAGCCATTTTGTAGGGCATGGAAAGACCTTCATGAAGAATCTTCTTGTTATTATGCATGCTATGTTCAGGAGCATGGTTTTCCAGAGGGTTGTGGTCCTAAAGCATCATCAGGCGAGCTTGAGTACATAAACTGTGTAGATGACATGCATGATATTTCCGGAGAACGTTTGAGAGAGACAAAACAATATTCAAGAGAGCCTAAATACATTAACACAGTTGGACAGCTCCATCCTTTCACCACAGAAACCCGGGGTCAAGTCGAAGATTATAGTCAGCAATTGGATGATCTCACTAAAAACTTTAGCACTAATCCTACTAATGAGCATAATGATGATAGTTTGGAAGGTTTACTACCTTGTGACCTTTTTTTTGAAGAAGATGACTATGATCATGAGGAGGGATATAGAATCAGATGTGATACAAGTGAGGAAGAATCCCTTACATCTGAGATGGATGATAACTTTGAGACTTCAATTAAAAATCCAATCTTAGAAGTTTCATGTGATGAGATTCCTCCATGCACTCCTCCGGATGACAAATATTTGGAAAGTTGGGTCCCCTGTGATATCTTTGAAACCCAGCTTTTTGAAGAAGATTGTTTTGAGCAAAATGAGAGTATAGACAAGGAGTTGATACTAGTGATGAGGCATCTCTCATATCCGACATAGATGGCGATGATGACTATTGGACTTTTATTGAAAATCCAACCTATGATACCTTTGAGAATATTTTTGAGAATCTCATCTATGATATGTCCAGCAAGGGGAGTTGTTATTTTGAGACTTATGAAAGTTATAAGGAAGAGCAGTCAGAGTTTTCATATGATTAGTCAGAATTGTATCTAAGAATCGGTAATAAGGATTTAAAAAAGCAGTGCGGTGAAGAATCAGATGGATACAACTAGTTGAAGTTTTTTCTCAGCCATCGTCTTCACATATAGATGTTCCGTATGTTTTGAAGCACCTTGGGGCTTATACAACGAGTTATTGTTTGATAAGCCTTGATGATCAACATGATGGAGTAGTCGACTTGCCGCATTATCCCGATTTGTATATCAACGTTATCCAATCATGGATAGAAGCATCCTGTGCGAGCATCTATCAGTTTGGGTAGAAGTTTGACGACATTATTCATGCCTATGATTCTTCGTCCAGCCCGCCCATTCTGGATCATCATGCAGGTTTGCATTTTCTGAAAATTGTGTCCTTACTTTGGTTGGTAACCAAAGACAAGGCAAAACCTTTTTATATTAATAAAATGCTTAGGTGGCTACACTGGATTTATGATTACACCTAACCTTTTTTGTATCATGCTTAGAGTAGGAAAATAGGCTCCTTAAAGTGAGCGTTTATCTTAGCATTTTTCTTTTTAGGAATAAAATTTCTAGTTAAGTTTTGTCATTTCTTTGAATAAAGCAACTTTTGGATCATTGGCTCTTTTTCATAAAACTTGTGCTACTAAGGTTTTTTTTGTCAAGTTGAGATGTTTTTACAGGATGTGGAAACCAAAGATTCTGGTGTTCTCATATGCTCTCCTCGCATAAGAGATTAGATCGAGCACACATCCCGAAGTTGGAGCCAGATGTTATCCACTAATTTTGCACTTAGTTGGATTACCTGAGGAGCCGCCGGTTGACAGACATGTTCAATGTCTGATTTCAGTGTATCAGTTGATCCGTTTGCTTATCTAGCCAATATTGGCTGGTCACTTTTTTATTTGAATAATTTTGACCATGGCCTCCTTCTTGGAAAAATCCAAGTTATTGTACATCCTGCAGAGAAACCAGTGTTAAAAGAAAAACTTGTGATCTTGAAGATGAGTTAGATGCAACAGAGCTCACACCGTTCTCGAAGATTGTAGATCCTGTCCAAGATCAAAACACTTCAAAAAACCCAGTGAGATCAATCAACTAGCATGCTAAAAAATATGAAGATTCATCAACATTAATATAACTGAATATGTCTTGCTCATGAAATCTTAAATAAAATAGCACAATCAACCAACTTATCAACTGTAAATGGAAGATTTTACGTTCTAAATAGTAGACTTCTAAAACTAATTGATCAGATCATATATGAGCATTTAAAATGAAATAGATGGACATAAATCACCTCACAAAATTCATTCACCACAAGTACTGAGCTGCATGGACCTCCAAAGTCTTGATTTTATTCCAAATATGAGCATAAGCAATTACAAATTCTTACAGAGTAAGTTTACAATCCAAGATCCATCCCCATAGAGCTAAATAAGCCTCTATTTATACAATGAGAGAAGAACCAAAACCCTAAAACCAGAAAACCAGACCTAACCGGATCGGCACATAACTAAGAGCTCCAAACCGAAACTGAAGAGTTAAGAGTGAGGGGAGGCCTCCACCAAGGCAAGGAACCCCCACTCCAACCCTAAGCACTGAAACCAAGCCATTAATGAGCCCACACATGTGATGACGCCCTCATGAGGAAAGAGGGGCGTGAGCAAGCTAAGGAAGGCGTGAGCTAGGTAAGGAGGAGCCACACCTAGGTCTGGAGGAGCCACTGCCAATAGATCATAATGTAAACATCATTCCCTGCCTCGATCAAATCATCAAACCAATGAGTGCTCTCCATCTCATCCAATTCGGGAGTTTAGCTGGAGATGACAAGACCGTTAACTGAATATATCTTTATTGCTCACTGAATGCTGACTGAAGCTGAATTATGATAACTCCAATCACCATAAATGCCCATTGACATGTCACTCTCCATTTCGTTTCACTAAATTTGGATTAATTTGGAGAGTTTTGGATTTTCTCCAAAATTATCAGTTTTTATTAAATAATCAATTTTTTCCCCAAAAATGACTTTTTTGAGAAAATATGAGTTATGTGTCCGAATGATGATCTGAAAGTTGGATCTAACTGGCTGGCCGATCAAGAATGATTTTTGGCTTAAGGTTAGAGCCTTCAATCACTGAATTCAGGTTTTAGATGACTAACTTATTAGAAATTGAATTTTTTCATTTAATTTATGGAAAAATTTAATTAAAAACTTAGGAAAAAATTAAAAATTAAAAAATAATTTTTTAACACGTCCGGTAAAATTTTTTCGAATTTTTTTTGATGGTCCTAGTGACTCAGGACATGACCATACTCTATTCTAATATTGCCTAGTAGGTTTATATACGCTTATTTGGGTTCTAATAACCCCCCAAGGCCCAGAATTCAAAATCGGGCATTCCAGCTTTGGAGGAAGCGGGAGAAAACCTCGTCAATTATACTTGGCTATAGGCAAAGCATAATTGTCAAGGGCAAAAAACTCCCTAAAATACCTTAGTTGAAATTTTACGTCTTAGGAGACCGAACCAGTCAAAACACCCAACTAGCACATTTTATTACAAACCCCGCGGGCCATGGTCAAAATTATTCAAATAAAAAACTAGCTAGCCAAAACTGGCTAGACATAAAGACGGATCAACTGATACACTGGAATCAAACATTGGACATGTTTGTCAACCGACTTCTCCTCAGGTAACCCAACTATGGTACAAAAAAGTTGGTAACACACCTCAATCAGAACCATCCTTGGCTTGGAATCCAATATGAAGTGGAAGTTATATCAGATGGATGTAAATACAACCTTTCTAAATGGCTTGATAGAAGAAGAAGTATATATCGAACAACCACAAGGGTTCGAGACTAATGATCAGGAAACTCATGTATGTAGACTCAAGAAGGCATTGTATGGCTTAAAGCAAACACCCAAAGCATGGTATGGAAGAATCGATGGATTCCTAATGAGCTTAGGCTTTACCAAAAGTAAAGTAGATTCCAACCTCTACTATAAAGTTGAGGGTGATTGGACTTATGATATTACTACTATATGTAGATGATCTATTCTTAACAGGTGAAGATATTTTCTTCTTATTCTTGCTGCAGAATTTGAGATGAAAGACCTTGGAATGATGCATTATTTTCTAAGTCTTGAAGTATGGCAGTATCCAGGCGAGATTTTCCTAAACCAAGGAAAATATGCAGTAGAAATCCTAAAGAGATTTGGAATGATAGATTGCAAGGCTATGACTACTCCGATGACAACAAATTTGAAGTTATTGAATGATGATACTTCGGAAGTAGTAGATGACAACTTATATAGACAGATTATTGGTTCTCTTATGTACTTAACCAATACAAGACCAGATATATGTTTTGCTGTAAACACTCTAAGTCAATATATGGTAAATCCCAAACGTATTCCCCTAGTTGGAGCAAAACATGTGATGAGGTATCTAAAGGGGACTTTAGATTATTGCCTCAGATATGCATCAAATGGCGAGATCAGATTACATGGATTTACAGATTCAGATTGGGCAGGAAGTGCCAAAGATAGAAATATCACTTCAGGATGTTGTTTTAGTTTGGGATCAAGCATGATCTCATGGTTCAGTAGAAAGCAGACCCGTATTGCACTTAGCACAACAGAAGCTGAATACATTGCAGCATATTCAGCTTGTAGCGAAGCAGTATGGCTTCACAAGATGTTGGCATGTTTATTTGATGCAGAGATAGATGTTACTGATATCCTTTGTGATAATCAAAGTTGTATCAAGATGACAGAGAACCTGGTATTTCATGACAAGACGAAACATATTGAAGTTAGATATCATTACATCCGAGATATGGTTCAGAAGGGAGCTATAAAGCTCAAGTATGTTCCTACCAGTGTTATCGGAACCATACCGGAACCGGCAAAACCGGCCGGTCTGACCGGTTTACAGGGTTGGCCGGTCCGGTCAGCAAAAAAATTTCAAAAAACCGGATTTTTGTCCAGACCGGGTATGGAACCGGCCAAAACCGGCCGAACTGGCCGGTCTGGACTGAGGACTCAGGAAACTCAATTTAAAAAAAAAACCAGAATTTGATTACATGCCTAGAAATGATGGACAAGATGTTTGATGTGTATTACCCACGGTGACATGGGATATCTTCTCCAAGTTTGGCAGCTGTCCCAAGAATGATCATGTCCTTCTCATCCCAACTCAGGTGCAAATCATTGAGCCAGTTTCCGTACTTGAGAGTATAGTAGTCTTGAAAATACAATGCTGCACATACCTCATCACGCAATGCCAAATATTCTTGATATTGGAGCATGTACTTAAGTGATGCTAGCCTCTTCAAATTTTCATCAAAGATATCTCTAATTGACTCCATGCTTCTGCCAAAAATGAACTAAATTGTTTAACCCAATCAAAGAGTTGAATTGAGAGCTGATACACACTTTAATTTACTGCTGTAACTTGCAAGTCGGGCCCAATCTGACTGCGATGACTTTGTGAAGACACTGAGTTATGACTTCTATAAAAGGCTTGGTCTTGTACTGCTGTAGCATATAGTTTGGCACCACTAGGTTGTTTTCTACTGTAGGTGATATTCCTTACTTGAGAACTGACTTAGGGCATTTCTGTTGCTAGTTTGGTTAAGGATTTTCAACAAACAGTTCAGATGTCTGCTGCTGAAACTCACTGCCCAATACCATACCACTAGAAAATTCTCTCTATGACTTGTGCTGATTGATTTGAGGTTGTTTCATCAAACGAAGTGTGTGGAATGCATCATATATAACTTTGTATATGGAAGTAACTATTCGACAC
>LPNX010008629.1:141071-158924 GCA_001517045.1 Pseudotsuga menziesii | reverse complement strand
CTGTAGCATATAGTTTGGCACCACTAGGTTGTTTTCTACTGTAGGTGATATTCCTTACTTGAGAACTGACTTAGGGCATTTCTGCTGCTAGTTTGGTTAAGGATTTTCATCAAACAGTTCAGATGTCTGCTGCTGAAACTCACTGCCCAATACCATACCACTGGAAATTCTCTCTATGACTTGTGCTGATTGATTTGAGGTTGTTTCATCAAACGAAGTGTGTGGAATGCATCATATATAACTTTGTATAAAGAAGTAACTATTCGACACATCAAAATCAGACTTGGAAGAGCATATTCAGATATACATTGTTCATTAAAGAATTTGATTACATGCCTGGAAATGATGGACAAGATGTTTGATGTGTATTACCCACGGTGACATGGGATATCTTCTCCACGTTTGGCAGCTGTTCCAAGAATGATCATGTCCTAGATTCATATGTATGCACATGAATTTATATATGTTTTTTACAAAATATGAATATTTTATGTATTTTTTAGTTAGCCGGTTTTTTACCCGGTTTTTTGCCGGTTCCGGTCCGGTTCACATTTTGGGCTTCGCCGGTTCGATGACCGGTTCGGTTCCGATAACATTAGTTCCTACATAGGAGCAAGTGGCAGATGTGTTGACTAAGCCTTTGTCTTGTGTAAAGTTTGAATACTTTCGAGACAAGCTTGGCGTAGTCCGAAAGGACCTCTCTCTCGAGAGGGAGTGACGATATATGGTAGAAGGATGCAGTGGTGGTAGCTCAGCCTAGAGTAGGGTAAGTCTGGTTAGGCTTGTTGACTTGAAAGGGTTAGTAAGTCAGACGAGGCCTGTTGATCTTAGGGGGATTAGTATGTCTGGCTAGACTGGTTTAACCCAAGTGGGTTAGTAAACTAGAACAAGACTTGTTGGTCTTAGGAAGATCCATCTGTCTGACTAGGCTTGTTGGCTCGAAAGGGTTAGTAAGTCGGACAAAATGCTCGGATGGATCTACTAGAGAACTCACCAAGATACTGCTCCGAGATAGTTAGTGGGCAAGATGTGGTTTCAATATTGTTATACTGATGATTGTTGAGATGATTGCTGGAATGGTTTCAGTATTCCTATACTAATGTAGCAATTTCAGTAAGGTTATATTGATGATTGTTGAGATGATTGCTGAGATAGTTTCAGTATTCCTATATTGATGTAGCAGGTTCAATATTTTCATACTGATGATTGTTATGATGACTGTTGATGAGTTTGTTTCAGTATTTCTATACTAATGATGATGATGATGTTGTTTCAACATTTTTATGTTAAAGATGATGATGTTCCTGCATCTCTATGCGGGTGATGCAGATGATGATTTAGCTTTTATTGATGTTGTTTTGAGCACTAACATATTAATGATGTTGCTATTGATGTCTCCGTATTTACATACTAATGAGACAGAGTATGATCTAGTATGCATAGAGGACGATTCAATATCTACATACTGATGTGACAGAAGATGATCCAACTGAGATCAATGACGGTGTTCCAAAACTTCCAATGACATATAGAGACTCACCAGTTAGATGTACAGTTGTGGTAGTAGTTGCTACCTTGGTTGAATACCTTCCTAGTTAAGAGGGAGTGTTAAAGTATTGTAACTTCGGAAGATATTCTAGATCTATTGATTGTATTCCTCCATCAGGAGATGAGTTTGGTCATGTAAGAGTCATTGAAAGAATCAATGTAAACCTCCGGATGTAAGTTTGGTCAATAATACCCAAGTGCCATTATAATAAATGTTATTTTTGGTGTCTTGCTAAACAAGTCAGCCCTGTCAGTTAGACAAGTCAGCCATGTTAGGTTCTAGGACAAGTCAAGTGACAGATATAAATAGAAAGGCACTGCCCTTCATTTGTACACACACTCAAGCAAGTTTGCAAGTGAGAGAAGAACAAGTGCGCTAGAAAGAGGAGAGAATCTGTTGTCTGGGTCTTGCACTGCTCAAGTTGAGTTCTATACTGAGGAAGTTTTGCGGGGTTTTCTCCCTTGTGGTTTCCCTGAGAAAAATCTTTGTGTTCTTTGTGTTTCTATGCTTGTTGTTCTTTCAGTGATCCTACTAGTCAAAATTGTTTTAAGATATCATCTAAGCAATTAAGAAAACTTAACATATTTAGCTTCAACAAACATGCCAACAACCTTACAAATAGGTGGATTATCTGTGATAATTGCACACAAGAATCGACACCTACATCTTCAGTAACTTTAATGAAGAATTCACCCATATATTGCATATCCTTATATTTTCTAAGAGCGTTCATTGTTTTCAAGAAGATTGGTCTATTTAGGGAAGACACCATCAAATTGATGAGTGAATGGCATGTTGCATCTGTCCATCCATTAGAAAAAATATTGACATTAGATGAAGGCCATGATGATTTAATGGGTTCTAGGATTGAGCCATGAAAACTGTGGAATAAATTAAGAAAACAACTGCCTTTGATGATTGAGCCATGAAAACTGTGGAATAAATTAGGAAACCAACAACCTGGAAATTATGCTTGTGAATCGTTCAAATCCCTTCTCCAACAAAGTGCAAACCTGTTACAGCTCTCTCCCTCAGCCAAAAATGTTAAAGATGAATGTTAAATCATGAGTTTAAGAGGCCTATGGGTGACTTTTTTTGCTGCACGTGTCGAACACGCAGGACATGTTTAGGGCATGCGTCTTGTCACAAGACACCTACCAAATTTGTGTCAGAGGTGTTTTTACGTGCCTGTGTTCGACATGTGGAACACAGACATAGGCCTGGGAAGGCGTGCCCGGTTTTGTAGATGGTAGATTATATTGAAGATCTTGCCATGGTAAACATTGTTAGTCGCCATAAATGGATGTGCTAGGGTTTATGGAGATATATTTTTACTGACTTCACGGTGATCTTATTAAAGTTCCATACTTTTGATGAATAATGGGATATTCTTTTGAACATATTATGTTGAATATGTTGTTTTCTGCTCCATACCATGTAGTATGAAGCGACACGCCTTTAGATATTTTGAGTCTTTTTGATCTCCTTAATGATGTTATTAAGTTTACTTTCTAGAGTAAGGAAATTTGATCTATATGCATACCATACTTACCAGACTTAGAATCGACAATAAATCTTTTGAAGAGTTTTAATCGGATCAGGAAAATCGAGAAAAATCGGCAAATACAGAAAATTAAATATATACCTATATTTCAAATTAAAAAAGCATTTTTCATAAATATTCAAAATAGCCATATCCATATACTGCAAGATATCAATAGATGTCCAAAATATATCAACTCATAAAAACTAAAATCGATTTTTTATACCCTAGTGTTGGCGGTTGAGTAAAATTGTTTTTTTTTATGCCCTTGGTCGTGACTCATGACTCCTCTGTAGAGTCTATTCGATTCTCTGTTCTAAACTCCTACCTTTGTCTGTGTCCCTGAATCCTTCATGCTTGACCTGCTGCTAAGTGTTGAGTAAAGCGTAAAAACTAAAACAATGACTGTCTGTATTCCCTTCATTGTTGCTCTATGCAGGAGTGCTCACGTCGCCCAAAAGTTCGAAACAACGACAATGTGGCTTTCAAATGGCGCTTTAATGGCAACTTCAATTCACGGCAAGGGTAAATCGCGTCTCCAACTTGTCGAGCCGAGTTTAAATCGATGGTTTTACTGGTCCAATCATGTAAAATTGGGAAGCCCGAGTTTGACTCGGTACAAGCTAAATTGACTCGTTTAGTTGCCAAGCGAGTCAACTTGCGATTCTTGTTACTATGATGCATACTGTGTTTGGGCCAAATAATTATTAGTGCAAAGGACAATTGGAACTTTAGAAAAGATATGTGTATGATTAAACTTGATATGTAATTGTGTTGGAGCAAGATATTGAATTTGAAGTCAAGTCTTTATAGTGATATTTGAAAATAGTTGAAAATGCAATGTAGACTAGGCTAAAATACTCATCTACAAGCTTTGTACAATGGGTGCAAGATATGACCTAAAGCAACAATATGTTGGAAAGTTTGGAACAATGTTATGCACCATGGATATAGATGTGTCAGCATATTTGAGAATATTATATAGAACTGTAAGAGAGTATGAATTTAGTTAGAGGTCGATGTTAATTCATCATTAGCATACAAATCATTGATATAATTTCATTGCCTTTTTTATCACCAAAGATATAAGTTGATGAAATCACTTTCTCAAATAGTAAGATACAATGGTAGAATAATGTGAGGGAGAAGGCAAGGTATAGAAAATTGACATCTGTAATGCAAACTTGCAAACTGTACTCGTCTTTTTCTACTGAGAAAATATATTTCCTTTTATCAATGCACTTTAAGATCTAGAATTGTTGAATGAATGCTACCAACTAGATTAATTCATATGAACTTGAAGCCTAAAAGCCATGGCTTCTTGAAACCTGCCATCTTAAAAAGGTTTTGATAGACACATTAAATTTGAGCAAATTATAAATATTTAAAATCTTTTGATGTGGGTGGCGTTACCGTTCAAACATAGCAGTCTTGAATTTATAGCACAATATGATGTGTATACTAGTGAATGGTAAGCATGGGAGAGAATTAAGCCCAAATGTCGCCTCAACTCAGTGTCTCAACTAGTTTGGGTAACTCTTGAACCAAGGGGAGAGCCCTCTTGAGATACTTGCAAGCACCAATGAGCAGATACATATCTACAACCTTTATAGCATAGATCAGTGCCATAAACAAAGTCAATCACTGAATTAAGAAGACTACTTGATCTTCCGAGTGACAAAGTGTCCTTAGACACGAAACTTTATTAATGAAGAAGGAAAATAATTACATCACAGAGATGTGAGGGCTAAGTCCCGAAAGATTACCTCACATGGAAAACTTGATGGATTTAAATATCCAAAAAGTAGCAACTAATTTACCGTTATTGAAACTAACATAGGGACACCTCACATAATCACGTGAGTG
Source organism: Pseudotsuga menziesii (assembly GCA_001517045.1). Lineage (NCBI taxonomy): Eukaryota > Viridiplantae > Streptophyta > Pinopsida > Pinales > Pinaceae > Pseudotsuga > Pseudotsuga menziesii. Next base: position 153,966 of record LPNX010008629.1, on the reverse strand, counting down.
TGTAGATGCCCTTTTACATTTATTAAACTAAACTTCTAAGCATAACATTTTGGATCATAATTCCTAACAATCCCCCCTTTGATCCAAAAATGCTTTTGAACAAATACCAAGTTCATTTCTAAACTTATCAAATTTGACCCTTCCAAGAGATTTTGTAAAAATATCTGCAGTTTGATCTTCTGATGGACAATACTTTGGCTTGATGATTTGTTTGATGACGAGAGCCCGAATGTAATGATACTTAGTATCTACATGCTTAGTCTTTGAATGGAAAACATGATTTTTTGGCTAACTTGATTGCTGATTGATTATCAATAAATAATGAAGTTGCTTCTTTCTGATCAAGTTTGAGGTCTTGCAAAATCCTTCTTAACCAAACTATCTCACAAGCAGCTTCCCAAGCTGAAATATATTCTGCTTCTGCTGTAGAATTCACAATTGTATCCTGCTTTTTACAACTCCATGCCATTGCAGCTGATCCCATATTTATTAAGTAACCTGAAGTAGATGCCCTGTCATCAACATCTCTAGCAAAATCTGCATTTGAATAGCCAACAAGCTTGAAATTTTTGTTTCTTTTAAACTCAAGTCCAAAATCCTTTGTTCCTTGAAGATACTTTAACACCCTTTTTGCTGCATTCCAATGACTTTCTCTAGGTTCCTTCATATATCTGGAAAGTATGCTGACTGCATAAGATAGATCAGGACGAGTATTCATCAAGTAAATGAAACATCCAATTAATTGTTGATATCCAGTACCATTTACAAGTTCCCCCCTTCACACTTAGAAAGTTTTAAATTTTGCTCCATGGGGGTAATCGTTGGTTTACATTCCTCCATTCCAAACTTCTTCAATAATCCAGAAATGTACTTAGCTTGAGAAATAAATATGCTTCCTTCCCGTTGCTTTACTTCAACTCCAAGATAGTAATGAAGTAATCCCAAGTCTGTCATTTCAAAACTTGTTTGAATTTCTTGCTTAACCTGAAATATATGATCATTATTATTACATGTTATGAGCAAATCATCAACATACATAACCAAGATGATTAAGTTGTTTTCCTGGATTCGAACATACAAAGTATCATCTGAATCACTACAAAGAAAACCAACCTTCTGTAGGTAGGCATCCATTTTTGCATACCAAGCTCTGGGAGCCTGTTTCAATCCATACAATGGCTTAACCAGTTTACAAACTTGATTTTCTTTCCCTAGAAGCTTAAAACCAGGAGGTTGAGTCATGTAAACATCCTCTTGCAAATCACCCTTTAGAAATGCACTTTTTACATCCATTTGATGCACTTTCCATCCATTTTGTGCAGCTAAAGCTAGCACAATCCTGATAGTATTCCATTTCGCTGTTGGAGCAAAATTTTCTTCATAATCAATCCCTTCTTTTTGAGCAAAACCCTTTGCCACCAATCTTGCCTTATATTTATCAATATCTCCATTTGCTTTGTACTTAATTCTGTAAACCCATTTACAACCAATGGGTTTAACATCACGTGGAAAATCAACAATTTTCCAAGTCTGATTCTTCACTACTGCATCATACTCACTTTGCATTGCTATTTTCCATTCATCATATTCATTAAAAGTAGTTGGTTCAACAACTAAAAAAGCAAAATTTTCTGAACCCATATTAGAACTCCTTGTACTTGTTTTGCCTTTTTCATTAGACTTAACATCCTGAAGTAACTTAGTTTCCCATTTTGGTTGCTTCTTTTCAATGTTAACTTGATTTGAATCATCCAAGTTAACTTGTGAAGAATTCAAAGTATCTTCAACCTGTTCCAAGGTGTCTTCAACCTGTTCGTCATCCTGTACTTTTGAAGTGAAATCAAACCATTGTTCATTCCTTGTCTTGTTTAAGTGTTGCACCCTTATTTGTTCCTTAGTTACTTCTTCCTCTAAGTGACTAAGTTGTTTTTCAACTTCTTCTACACTTAAACTTTATGTTTCATCAAAAATCACATCTTTTATTAATGAAGAAGGAAAATAATTACATCACAGAGATGTGAGGGTTAAGTCCCGAAAGATTACCTCACATGGAAAACTTGATGGATTTAAATATCCAAAAAGTAACAACTAATTTACCGTTATTGAAACTAACATAGGGACACCTCACATAATCACGTGAGTGTGTAGATGCCCTTTTACATTTATTAAACTAAACTTCTAAACATAACATTTTGGATCATAATTCCTAACAATCCCCCCTTTGATCAAAAATTCTTTTGAACAAATAACAAGTTCATTTCTAAACTTATCAAATTTGACCCTTCCAAGAGATTTTGTAAAAATATTTGCAGTTTGATCTTCTGATGGACAATACTTTGGCTTGATGATTTGTTTGACGACGAGAGCCTGAATGTAATGATACTTAGTATCCACATGCTTAGTCTTTGAATGAAAAACATGATTTTTGGCTAACTTGATCGCTGATTGATTATCAATAAATAATGAAGTTGCTTCTTTCTGATCAACTTTGAGGTCTTGCAAAATCCTTCTTAACCAAACTATCTCACAAGCGGCTTCCCGAGCTGAAATATATTCTGCTTTTGCTGTAGAATTCACAATTGTATCTTGCTTTTTACAACTCCATGCCACTACAGTTGATCCCATATTCATTAAGTAACCTGAAGTAGATGCCCTGTCATCAACATCTATAGCAAAATCCGCATCTGAATAGCCAACAAGCTTGAAATTTTTGTTTCTTTTAAACTCAAGTCCAAAATCCTTTGTTCCTTGAAGATACTTTAACACCCTTTTTTCTGCATTCCAATGACTTTCTCTAGGTTCCTTCATATATCTGGAAAGTATGCTGAGTGCATAAGATAGATCAGGACGAGTATTCATCAAGTAAATGAAACATCCAATTAACTATCGATATCCAGTACCATTTACAAGTTCCCCCCCTTCAAACTTAGAAAGTTTTAAATTTTGCTCCATGGGGGTAATCGCTGGTTTGCATTCCTCCATTCCAAACTTCTTCAATAATCCAGAAATGTACTTAGCTTGAGAAATAAATATGCTTCCTTCCCGTTGCTTTACTTCAACTCCAAGATAGTAATGAAGTAATCCCAAGTCTGTCATTTCAAAACTTGTTTGAAGTTCTTGCTTAACCTAAAATATATGATCATTATTATTACCTGTTATGAGCAAATCATCAACATACATAACCAAGATGATTAAGTTGTTTTCTTGGATTCGAACATACAAAGTATCATCAGACTCACTACGAAGAAAACCAATTTTCTGTAGGTAGGCATCCATTTTTGCATACCAAGCTCTGGGAGTCTGTTTCAATCCATACAATGCCTTAACCAGTTTACAAACTTGATTTTCTTTCCCTGGAACCTCAAAACCAGGAGGTTGAGTCATATAAACATCCTCTTGCAAATCACCCTTTAGAAATGCACTTTTTACATCCATTTGATGCACTTTCCATACATTTTGTGCAGCTAAAGCTAGCGCAATCCTAATAGTATTCCATTTCGCTGTTGGAGCAAAAGTTTCTTCATAATCAATCCCTTCTTTCTGAGCAAAACCCTTTGCCACCAATCTTGCCTTATATTTATCAATATCTCCATTTGCTTTGTACTTAATTCTATAAACCCATTTACAAGCAATGGGTTTAACATCATGTGGACAATCAACAATTTTCCAAGTTTGATTCTTCATTATTGCATCATACTCACTTTGCATTGCTATTTTCCATTCATCATATTCAACTGCTTCATTAAAAGTAGCTGGTTCAACAACTGAAAGAGCAAAATTTTCTAAACCCATATTAGAACTCCTTGTACCTGTTTTGCCTTTTTCATCAGACTTAACATCTTGAAGTAATTTAGTTGCCCATTTTGGTTGCTTCTTTTCAATGTTAAGTTGATTTGAATCATCCAAGTTAACTTGTGAAGAATTCAAAGTATCTTCAACCTGTTCCAAGGTGTCTTCAACCTGTTCGTCATCCTGTACTTCTGAAGTGAAATCAAACGATTGTTCATTCCTTGTCTTGTTTAAGTGTTGCATCCTTATTTGTTCCTTAGTTACCTTTTCCTCTAAGTGACTAAGTTGTTTTCAACTTCTTCTACACTTAAACTTTCTGTTTCATCAAAAATCACATCCTCGCTGACAATAAACTTTCCATCTGATAGAAGCCTATACCCCTTTTTCTCATCGGAATAACCAATCAACATGCACTTAACACTTCTGGACTCTAACTTCTTTCGCTTTTCTTTTGGGACAAGTGCATAACAAACTGAACCAAAAACTCTCAAATGTTTGACCATAGGTTTGAATCCATACCAAGCCTCAAAAGGAGTTATTTCATCAAGTGATGACGAAGGAGATCGATTCCTCAAATAAACTGTTGTATGAACTGCTTCATCGCAATAACATGAATTCAACCCTTTGAAAAATAACTTTGATATAGCCATGCCCAATAAAGTTTGATTCATCCTTTCTGATACTCCATTTTGCTGTGGAGTATAAAAATTGGTCAACTGTCTTTTAATCCCTTTTTCCTGACAATAAGTCATAAAATGATTTGATATAAACTCACCACCGTTATCAGTTCTTAAAGTAGCAATCTTTTCCTTTGTCGATGTTTCAACCAAATTTTGAAATGACTGAAACTTTTCAAAAACTTCTGATTTTTCCATCAAGAAATACACGCAAACCATCTTGCTAAAATCATCAATAAACAACAAAAAATATTTACAACCACCAAGTGAAGTTTCCAAAGGACCACAAACATCACTATGAACAAGCTGTAATCTTCTTGTTTCTCTCCAAGTGCTTTTTGAAAAAACTATCCTTCTCTGTTTGCCATAAATGCAAGCTTCACACTTTGCATTTTCCTTTCGAAAAGTAGGCAACCCCTTTACCATTCCTTGTTTTTGGAGTTGTACAAGACTATCAACATTGAAGTGCCCAAAACGAATGTGCCACAATCTGATAGGTAAAACATCAGTTTCAACTAAACCTGCAAATTCCTTCAAATGTTCCTTTGATCTAGGAATGATTGTTCCCTTCATCCTAAGAAGCTTTTCGTCTTCATTACTTGTCATAACTGTTTTGTATGCATCCTTTTTTGAATTAACAAAAAGAATACCATCTTCCATCACAATTTGATGTCCTAATTGGCGAATGACAACTAAAGACAATAAATTTGTCTTAAATGTAGGCACATACCAAACATTAGAAATCAATCTTTCTCCAATTCCTGGCAAGTCAACCTTGACTGTTCCTTTTCCCTGTGGCAAATGAATAGAATCATCTGCAAGGAAGATTGAATTTAAATGACAATCTTCATAACTCCAAAAGAAATCTTTCCTGTGTGTCATATGCTGAGTAGCCCTTGTAACCATAATCCAAGCATCTTCAAAATCATTTTTGAAACAATAAGAAGACTGGCCAAAATTCCTTGATTCCAACTGATGAACTTGAACAAAATCCATTGATTCTGATTGTCCAAGTGCTGTAAAAACATATTCACAATTTTCACTATCGTCCGCATGAGCATAATGTGCCGTTGATGAAGATTCTTTAGATTCTCTTTCTTTTAGAATTTTTTCAAATGAAACTCTACACTCTGAAGCATAATGTCCAACTCTATTACAACGAAAACATGTGACCTGTTTATTACCTCTTCCTCTTCCAGAGACCTGTTGGTTTTCTGAACCTCTTCCTCTTCCAGAAAACTGTGATTGCGTACTTTCTAATTCTTTAGAACCTCTTCCTTGATTTCTTCCTCTTCCTCTTCCGCGGCCTCTTCCTCTTCCAAAACCCTGACCATGACCTCTGTTTGAATATTGAAAAGAATTTCATTGTTGTTCATTTGCTTTCTGATCATTTCCCTTTTGATGATTACCTGAAGACTGTTTGCTAGTACTTGCGACCAAAACATCTTCTCCTGCTTGCTTTGTTTTACCAAAAGTTTTGTCATGTGTGGCAAGTAATTCACTTAGTGTGTCAAAAGAAATATGATCCAATATATTTGTAATCTGTAAAGTTTCCAAAAAAATGCTTATATGTCTCAGGCAATCCTGCGATCAAAATGGTCACCATCATGCTGTCCTCAATTTTACCAAAACCAACTCTTGAAATTTCTTGTTTGATATTCTTCAATCTTGAAATGTACTCCATGACATCAGCTCCTGAAGACAATTTTTGTTGAAATAACTTCAATTGGAAATCGATTTTCTTAGCTTCACTTTGAAAATCAAATAAATCTTTCAATGTCTTCCAAGCTGACAGGTGTCCCTATGTTAGTTTCAGTAATGGTAAATTATTTGTTACTTTTTGGATATTTAAATCCATCAAGTTTTCCATGTGAGGTAGTCTTTCGGGACTTAGCCCTCACATCTCTGTGATGTAATTATTTTCCTTCTTCATTAATAAAGTTTTGTGTCTAAGGACACTTTGTCAAAGTGGTATCAGAGCTATTTTCAATATGCACAAAAACATCATCAGAAACAGTACTATGAATCAATGCTAAGGCCTTCTCATCTTTTAGTTCCCACTTTGCAAGTTGATCAGGAATAGTCGGTTTGGTAGGCTGAGCATTACAGACACCCTTCCACAATTCATTGTAAATAAGAGTGCTTTGAATATGACGACTCCAAACTTTATAATTTTTCATTCTTTCCAACTTGTCAGATTCATTAAAAAGACTTACAACTTTAGATATTGTAAACAGATAAACACCTTATAACTCCAGAAGATGTGTAATATACTAATATGCAAACCTTATAGCTCCAAGAATTAAAAAAAGAAAGCAGCTTATGTCACCAGAGTAAACAATCACCTTATATCACCAATAGAAGATTTTATGCAAACATATCACCATCAATATGAAAGCAAAATTACACATCAACAAGAGTCACCATGAAAGAAATACTGCAAGAAACACCACACACCATGCAAAAGAGAGCTATAGGGGCTTGGCCTTGACCCACTTATAGCCTCAAGAAAAGAATTTGATAGAGCTTCACTATGCTCTAATCAAACCTTGAGTGAAAATACAAGTACTCCTTATGACGCCAACAATGCTCCTTATTACTCCAATGCCCAATAAAAAAATGCACCTTATCACTCCAAAAAATAACAGATCTTTATAGGTGAATTGGAGAGATACAAGATTGTTGAGTGGGAGGTCACAAGTTCCAGTGCCATCAATTCCAAAAATAATCCTTGTTGTTTTTCTATACAATATAAAAAATCTCCAAAAATAAAAAAAATGAATAATAAATTACCTTATCTCTCCAAAACAACTTATTCACTTTTCAAAATATTACATAAATGTGAATCCATGCACGATCTGAGGCAAATATATTTAAACCATTTTAAACCAGCAGCACAATGAGTGATTTCTTCAGGATACTTTCGGAAACGAGATGCACACAATGCTCAACTGCAAGACGGGATCCTTCCTATGCTCTCCAAATCGACTGGTGTACGTGAGTTCTTTCAATGCTGGTCTCCACGCTGGAATTTTGCTAATGCTGTTGCGGATTGGTCTTTAACTTTCACACTGGAATTTTGCTAAACGCTGGTATTTTTTCTCTTCAATGCCTCCTCCAAAACGGTGAACTCTTCTATCTCTACGCTGGAGTTTTCTACACGCTGGGTTCTCTTCTTCTCTACGTTGTGTCTTCTACACGCTGGATTACGCTGGTTCTATACTGCTAGGTTATGCTGGTATTACGCATCCTCTTCAACGCTGATTCAGTTCTCTTCTTCTCTACGTTGTGTACTCTTCACGCTGGTTCTACATGCTGGTTCTTCTTCGCAACATCGACTATGCTTTTTTTTTTTTAAATTCACTTCCACAAAATTTTTAAATAACCTTGCCTTAAAAAAAAATATTTTACTCTCTCCAAGTAAAATGAAAAAACGAAGTCAATAAAAAAATCTTTTCTGCACATATTCTTTTTTTTTTAGCCCAAAAGAATAGGAATCATTAACTTACAGTCAATATTTCGCTATTCCAAAACCTTGAAAGTCACCTTCTTCAAACAACCTTTAGCAGCTTCCAACCAGGTTCCAACTAGACCAAGCTTTAACCGCGTGCTCTGATACCACTTTGACAAAGTGTCCTCAGACACAAAACTTTATTAATGAAGAAGAAAAATAATTACATCACAGAGATGTGAGGGCTAAGTCTCGAAAGATTACCTCACATGGAAAACTTATGGATTTAAATATCCAAAAAGTAACAACTAATTTACCGTTATTGAAACTAACATAGGGACACCTCTCATAATTACGTGAGTGTGTAGATGCCCTTTTACATTTGTTAAACTAAACTTCTAAACATAACATTTTGGATCATAATTCGTAACACTGAGGAGTTAATTCAAACAACTACTTGTCCAAGATAACAAATATCAATGATTTTCAACACAATTTCACGCTAACCAATGAGTTCCACACATCCCAAGGGACACTTTAGAAAAGTGTGCCCTCAAGGGGAGATGGACAAGTAGGGCAAGGAAAAGTCCTAGGAGGCCTTCGAAGGAAAATGTTTCCTAGGGTTTGGGACATATAGGGTTTTCACGTTTCTTGAGGCAACTCCAAGAATGAGGACACCCTTCAAAATCTATGGACAAATTAGCTAGTGTGCACCTCTTGGATTGCTTTTGTTAAACTCTCAATATTTTCCTAGTTTTGAATTTTTCTAATTTTTAGGGCTTTTTTTACCATATAATATTTTTAGGGTTTTTTAACATAGAAATGGGGAAGCCCATAGAGGTCTGTGGATTAATCCACTAGGCTGAATTTTTAGGGTGCACCAGAAAAACCAACTTACTGAAAGTTTTTGGTGTTAAAACCCAGCTTGGTTTCAAGTCAAATTTATTGAGAATTTAAATGCCCAACCCAGTTTAAATGAGAGCTGTAAATTTCACAAAAATTTCAGACCTTGAAACACTGTATGGACATCACATTAATAGACATAAAATTAAATAGAATGCACACCATGAAAATTTCAGACAAGTATTTTTCGGCAAAATTGGCTAGCAAAACCCAGAATGGGAAAACTTGTTTGAGAGGGAGGGTAATTTGTTCTTTCAAATTTGAATGTTCAACAAAAAATTCAAAGTCTAAGACAAACTTATCTCAATCACCAACTTTGCAGTTTCTCGAAAACTGTGTTATAGACTGCCTTGAAATTTGTGCAGCCCCAACCTCCTCGAAAATTGTTCCTCTTACACAATCTATATACTATAGATTGATAGAGGGACCGTACGGTTTTTGATTTTTTTGCCTATTCTCAGTTGTTCATTCCTCAAAATTTGTGTCAAATGTTGTACACATTTACTACCTCAAAATTCGTACTTGCTGCTCCTCGAATTTGTGCCTATAATTAAATGCTAAAAGTTGAATGCCTGCTGTATGGTCTTTGCAATAAATGCAACTCTACGGTGCATAGGAGCTCGTGCCCAACCTGTTCTTGGGATTTGTGCTATGCATTAATTGCTATATGGTCTCTTGGGAATCGTGCCAATACTCCTTTGTCGGTACGTCCTTCTGTATCACTCAAGAAGTCGATCTCTCTCCCAAATCTCCAAGTTGAATAGCCTCTTCACATAAATAGTTTGTCTTTAAATAAAAATTCATTGGGGTAAGTGAAAGGCCATCTAATCGAAAGGCCTAGATTGAATTAGATGAATGGATGAGATAATTCCTGTTTTCTCTCCATAAATTAATTTTCATTCCACCACCCTTTTAATTTTTTACGTAAGTGCATTTAATGCTCATTTCAAGTCATTGATACAAAAGTCATGTGAACATGACCCCTTTTCCTAGTGACTTAGGCAAAATCTCTAAAGGGAACAACTTCCAAGGTACATAAATTTAATACTTGCGGCTTTCTTTGGAGTTATGAATTTATTTAGATTTTTATGCATAAAAATTGTAGCAAAATAAAATACAAATAAATTGATAAAAATAAGAGTAATTTAATGATAATAAAAGGGGATATGATTTTTGTCTCAATCCCTAGGGCATTGAAATATCAATTGTCAATGTCTCTCTCTTGAAATGTTTTTCAACACTTGCAAGCTAGGGCATTGCCTAGCAACGCCTAGGGTTAGGTAGGTGAGCCCAGTGGTCTAAAAATTGGTCCTACCGGAACTGGAACCGGTCGGTTTGATCGTCCAGCCAAACCATCTCCAACCCTGAACCGGTAGAGAACTTAGCTCAGGGACTGGTTCGATATCGAACTGTTCCAAATCGATCTAGCCTATCATGAACCGATTGAGCATGTTGTAAACCGACCGAGTTTCGTAGATTGAGCTGCTATTGATATAATTATTTTGTGAAGGTTTTTCGAACAATTTTTTTATGGATGTACTCTTTTACACACAAGTATGTTACACAGGGATATGGCAAGGATTATCAGCTTGATTGGGCACTTGGAAATCCTCATCTTCATCAGACTTTTCCTCTGGAATTCATTACGTCTGGGCATTTGATAAGAAGTAATATATTATCCAGTGGGTTCTAAAAACATTTTATTGATCACAAAAATCTATAGCATGGAATTCTCTGAGTTTCCCATACATCAATCTATACTTCGACCTCCTTCCGCTGTACTCATTACCCATGATATACACCTAGACATATTATTATTACCTGCGATATATGCATAGGGATATGGGAATTGGGATATATGCACATGTTTATAGTATTGTACAAGATTCGTGATAGGAACCGCAATGACTCGTGTTCTGTGTTTTCAATTACAAGGATCAATTATATATTTTTTCATTAAAATTGATTTTTTAATGTATTTTTTAATAGTCCGAGTCATTGAAATCAAACTGCTCTGGTTCATTACCGGTTCTGGTTCCGGTCCGAGTTGACCCTCATCCGGTTCAACTCCTGGTTCCGAGTTTTAAAAGATCGGGTGAGCCTAACTAGGGAAAATGAAAAAGTCCAAGGCCCTAATAAGCAATAGAGAACCCCTAAGGAGGACGTTCTCTTCATACAATGTTGACAGATTGTTGACAATAAGCCCTAACAAATCAACAAAATGCACCATAAAAGCACCATTCAACTAAGCTAGGAGCATAACTTACCAACATTTAACAAGAAGTGAGCAAGGAGAAAGACCTTAGGTCACACTCGTGCATGAGTTCTTCCAATTAGTCTACCGTTAACCTTTAGCATGTGTAAAATCAATCCTTAAACATTTTATCATCCACCTTCAGGAAAGAAAGAGCATCCCAAGAGAAGTGCACATCACAACAAAATCTCAGAGTAGGAGAAAAAGATAAAAGAACATATTTGAACCCTTGTCTTATGATTTTACAATGATGTGAGGATGTCTATTTATACTTTTCATCCTCTACTTTTTAATTCTTGAGCCTACAAGTCTAAAATAAAGTTAAATTAAAATTATACTATTTTTTAGGGTAAATTCCCTACAAACTGGAAATAAATCAGCCATAAAATGGATAAATTATAGCAAAATAGACTAAAATAAGGCTTCACTTGGTGGAATAGGTGACCCAAGGGGGACGCCATGCCCCAACTAACCCCAAAATGATGCTTGTCCCTCAGCGCCCCCGTTTCCAACGTTTATGCTCATTTGGTGGAAGGATGGTGTCATAGGCTAGAGAAATTAGAGGAGGGGTTTCTGAGTGCTGAAAATAGGTCCAAGTGGGTGAAAGAGGTGTGCTAAATAGGGGACAACATCCCTTTACAAAACACAATCACCTTTGCATAACAAAAACCAAGGTGGTCATGTGTGCCCTAGAGGGTCACCCCCAGAAGCCCCGGACACCAACCCATGGGCTTAAAGCCCTGCATCGTGGGGACATCCATAGTGCACACACCGAAGGGGAAGTCAACTATGCCACAAAACCAAGTACTTCTAGGAGTGAAACCAAGGGAGCCTGCGATGACCAATCCAGGGGGACAACAACTCCTAATCCAAATATCCATACATTATAACCTACTTTGGCTTTTAGAATAAAATTTTTAGACGCCTTGCTCTAGGTCTAACCGTGTTGGTACACTGTTGCTGCTCTGATGTGTAACAGGTGGAATCAAATAAATTTGATATTGAGCAAAGTGGTTTGGGGTGGAGTTTGAGTGGGTTGGGTGTGATGCAAGATTTTGAGAGGGCAAGCAGACTAGTAAGCTCCATGGGGATTCTGGAAGACTTGGTCTATAATAAAGAAGTAAACAAGTTTAGTTGCCAAAGTGTAAAGCTATGCATATATGTTCTGATTATACATAATTTTAACTTTTAAAGCTCTTAGATATGTAAGAGCCACTTAATTTTTTAAGTAATATTGAGTTTGTGATATTAATCTTTGAGACAGTCTCTTAGGGGGATTATATAAAATTATTACGTAAGTTGGTCATATGGTTCTAGCTGGATGATGAAAGATGCTTTTTGGAATGGAATGAAAGATATGGCTTTTGGTATGAAAATGTGGTTAGAGACGATAGTATATTTTTTGTTAAGACATTTTCCAGTGTAGAAGTTATGGTTTGTGGTATGAAATGGTTTCTTTGACTCATGACAAATGAAATTTTGTTGTTATGCAAAATGCTATGAATGAAATTTGTTCTTTTGATCTTCTGTTTTCAGTATGTTCAACATTTTATTTGATTTTCTAGATTCTACATGTCACTAGAACACAAATAAAACTAGTTATGTTGCCAAAGAATGCTTCTTTTGGTGAAGAATTTTGGAGATCGTAGGGGTGCAGGATTTACATTGATGATCTTGTGGAGGGAGGTTGTAGGTTTGAGGATCTGGTTGAATAAAGATCATTGTTTGAGACTGACTTGTATAGGAGACAACTTTGGTATGGGAGTGCTTTTTGCAAATCCCTCCTCAAGTATTGTTATACCAGTGACAAATTTACATTGA